>BPLR01021069.1:0-139145 GCA_021605095.1 Caerostris extrusa
AAGTTACATTGCTTCATTTAAAATCATTTACTTCAAAAACAAAACAGATGTAGATATACAAATTGTAGATATTAAAAATAAATATTTTATCATTGAAAAGAAACCTGCATTTTAAACGAATACAAAGTAATTTAACAATTGATAATTTCTTTTTTAAAAAATTTTTCTGAAATATTCTGATATGTTTCACTTCTTAAAAGTTTGAACGATTTAAAGGCTTCTGAAACTTTTTTAAAATGTTTAAATATGAATAAAATTCCTTTTTCGAAAACAGTAGTGAATTACATATTTATTTCAAGGGGTGGGACACATCCTTTTAATACACCTTTTATATTTACGTCATTTGTGAATATAAAATTAGCTTTTAAATCCAAATATAAAAATTGTCCTTATATTTTTCAAACTGTTATCTGTTTTGCATAAAATCCAACCTTACTTTTTCAAATAAGTAATCGTTAAATTATGTGTGTGGACCAACTCAGATTCTAATTTGCTTTGTATACTCATTCAACATTTGCGTGCAATTGAGTATTCTAGTGGAAATATCAATTTAGCACAGGAAGACTTCTTACGCAAAAAAATAAAATAAAAATAACGTTAATGGTCTAAATAAATATGAGAAAAAAATCCCACACCCTTTCTGCTGAATAACCATTTAAGAAATGCTGCTTAGCTAATTGACGTGAAAAGGCTTTGACAATATTATTAAGCTAATTGACTGGGCATAACAAAAAGATTCTAAAAGATAATTCTTTAAAATTGTAATCTTTCGATTTTATTGTGAAATTATATTATCATGCAAGTTTCACAATAACTCATTAGCTAAATAATTGACGGAAGAAAAACTATAAAATATTAATTTGGATAATTAACATACATAAAACAATTTCGATATTATAAATATTTATTTTGACTTTTAAACGTTTTCTCATGGCAGAGTGGGGCTCTATACCAGGTATCGGGTTCGAGTCCCGGTAGTGCCATGAACGTTTGAAGATGGTTCAGAATCCACTTAACCCATATCTCCCTGTCTAGTATGATCGTAGAGTGTTGAGGGTTGTGTTACTTGCGTTCGTAGCATATCTTCAAGTTACGTTTCCTGAGTAGTGCTAAATGAGTAATGTCGATGCAATTCTTGCTTTTGGTATAAAGATAACTGTCTAAGTATTTACCAACTTCATTAGAAAGAAAAAATAATTGTAGATTCATAGAAGAACTCCACTTCTAAGCCAAAAACCGAAACTGTGATACGCGCAGGGTGCGCGAAATATTTTTTTTTTCTTTTACTGGTGAGATTCTGTAAGCCAACTCACCATTTCTCCTGAACGTCACACAGGGTGATCTTTAGTAGGTTAACAATTATTTGATACCAGTACTTCTCCAACTGTGGGGTATAAGCCCCAAAAAGAGGCGCAATATTTACAATTAAAATTAAATCACCTTTATATAAAAAGAAATTTAACGAAAAAAAGAATATGGAAGAATTTGTATATTTATTTAATACACAAAGAAATACATAGACTTTAATTTTCGTAAATTTTAAACTCACTTTGCTTAATAGGTAATTAATTATTTTAAATTTAGGATCATTTATTTATTTTATGGGAAATTTATTAGTTTTTTATTCAGATTCTATGAAACCTACGTTAGATCCAAGTATTTTTGATAATATAGAGCATGAAATAAATTAATTTAAAAGCTCGCCTACATATCTTAAAATGACCTATGACATTTGGTTGACATTTCGGTCTCATAGTTCTTGGTATTGTTTTGATTGTTTTAGATTTATACTTCTTCTTTCTTCAGATTTAAAAGTCTGCAACAAAAAGCTATTCATATATTGCTGACATAAAATAAATTAGTATAGAAAAATGACCATTATTTACATTATCATCGACGCACTTCTTAAAAATTGCTTATAAATATCAATAATTTCGAGAAATTTTCTTTTTATTAATTTTTCTTATCAGTAAATTTTCTACGCAACAATATAAAAACCACTCTTACTTATTCATATTAAAACATGCTTTTAATAACAATAATGTGGAATTTTAATAAATTTTAATTAAAGAACCGAGTCACTTGGAGGGTTGTTAGTTTTATATTCAGGAAAATCTCATTCAGAGAAAAATACATTTTAATAATAATAAGTATCTACCTGTATCTTTTATTAAAAAAAAATATTTTAATAATGCATGCAAATTTAATATATTGCTCTTTGATTACATGACCCATTAACGATTGAAAATATTTTAACAATTTTGTCAACGATTAAAAAAATAATTAATATGGAAAAAAATTTAAATTATCGTTTATGAACAATCGATTTATATCAATGATTAAAAATATGTTAACAATTTTTAATAATGTGAATGTTAAAAAAATTGTCTCTATTTCCACGTATTATACGTCCTATTCCACAAATTTATTTTTTATTTTCACATATTTCAAAAATAAAATATCTAATGCACGACGGTAAATGTCGAAATACTGTGAATGTTATTTACAAGTATTGTATTATATTTTTCTTTCTTATTCTTTACATATTTAAAATTCAATATCTACATAGAATAAAAATAAAAACAATTTTTTGATTTAAAAGGCTAATTGCAACAAGCAACAAGATTTAGCGACAAGCAACAAGATTTAGCAACAAGATTCATTAGCCAAAAAAATCCTTTTTATATTTTAATGCACAAAAGAATTATTAAAAGTTTTCATTAAGAATTCTAAAATTTTCTTTGCATTTTGATTACATGATTGATTAACGATTAAAAATATTTTAACAATTTTATCAACTATTAAATAAATTATTAATAAGGAAAAAAATTTGAAATTATCGTTTGTCAACGATCGATTTATATCAACGATTAAAAATATTAAAAAAATTTAATATTGTGAATATTAAAAGAAGTTGCCTCTATTTCCACATATTGTATTTTTAATAAGCTTTTATTAGTTTCACCTGTATGTTTGTTTGTATGTATGTAACTGACTCTTTGGGCTCGATTTTGCCCTACTTTAAGCGATCCGATTTAATTTAAACGTTGTAGACTTATCAAACCGACGACACTAAAATATTTTGATAAGTTTATTATTTCATCATGATTAGGAGTGCCAGATTAGGGATTTTATTTTACATATTTATGAAGAGCAATTTAACCCTTGTAGAATGAAAGTACCTAAGACATTCAAATCGACGTGGGAACGGTTTAACGGATAACGCGCCTGACTATAAATCAAGATTCACTGTTCGAATCCTGGCTGGCTAAAAAATTTCATCGCATTTAACCTTTGTTTTAATGCAGAAAAAATTATTGTAAGAACTATAGTTCCAGTTGTTTTCGGGACCTCATTTAAATATTATAGTTTAGAGACACTAAAACATGCTTTTATTAATCAAAGGAGAAAATTAAAAATAATTTAAGATAAGAACCCATTGAAGGAATGCCACTGTTCTAAAAGCGTGGGGTGCTTTGTTTGACATTTTAAAACTAACTCTGCATTTCGGAATGAAACTAGTGAAAAATTACAACGATTGATATCGAGCACCTCACGCTTTTAGAACAGTGACATTCATTTTATTTTTCAGTCATTTTTTATTCTTATGTTAACAATTATTTTTTTACTTTTTAGTTTGATTAATAAAACCGTGTTTTTTTTTTTTTTTAAACTATTAATTTATTATTATTACTGTATTATATTTACATATTTTAAAATAAAATATCTAATATAGTAAATGTAAAAAATACTGTTAATGTTAAAAACATATTTTCACGTATTGTATTATTTTTTATTTTCTTATTCTTTGCATATTTATAATACAATATTGAATACACACGAAAATAAAAATAAAAACGCTTTTTTTTATTTAAAAAGGCCAATTATAAAGCAAATTATTGTTTGCAATTATTAAAAAAATTTATTAACAAAAACCTTTTATATTTTAATGCAGAAAAGAATTACCAAAATTTTCATTAAAATTAGGAATTGTTTTTTATTTTTAAATGTAAGCTAGTGAATAAAGCCTTTTTATTACGATGGAAAATAATAAAATATTTATCTAGATCCTATTGGAAAACTTCTAAATATCATTACAAAGCTATCAATGCTTAAATTTTAAGTATTATTTCTCATTGTAAAACTTTTTTTTTATTTTTAGTACGCCGAATATACGATTTTAATGTGAAGATAATGTTTATTAAAGAATATTTAAAAGCATTTATCAAATAGTTGGCCAGCGTCCAGAAAATATAATAAAAGCAAAATTGAAATATCAAAAAAAAAAAAAAAAAAAAAATAAAAATTGAGATGTTTCATTAGTACTTTTATTTTTGTATCAGTAACTAGTAATTTGCAATAATGTATCGAAAATCTATAATCATTTTCTTTTTTTTTTTCTAGGAAAACTTTTACGTGAATTTACGACATGCTTTTATGCATTTATCATTACATTTTAAATATACATTATATACCTCTATATTATCTACCTTCATTATAATGGCTAAAAAAGAGAATTCCTCTTTATGCTATTACAAAATGTGAAAACAAAATTAAGTCTTTTACATTAAAGAGTTTTATGGATTTTTTGTCGGAACAGTTTAGTGAGTCATTATTAAAATGTTATTTTATAAAATTATTGATTGAGGTTAATATAAATCTGCTATATGTCATTCAGTACATTGTCAAACTTATTTACTTAATCGTATGCATAAATAGATTCTTGCAAAATACATTTTTTTAAAAAAATGAAAAACTTTTGAAAAAAATATATCGAATACGTCAGGTATTCTGTTATTCTAAATCTGTCTTGAAGAATATTACATTATATATTAAAAATAAAAATATTTTAAAATCTGAACATTTTTCTATTTTTTCTTCTAAATGAAAAACTATAATATCTTTGACATTTTACTCATTTTGTTTTGCGTAGTAATAAATGAAAAACTTTTTTTTAAATAAAAAAAATTAAGTATTTAGAATATTAAAATGCAGAATAATCAATTCTAACATTACTTATAGTATAAAAATAAATTACATTTAATAATAATGAATAATGAATTTCACCCTATTAAAAAGTCAAATATTTAAATGTCAAATGTCAAATTGCGGAAATCAGCTTGGTTTAGTTAGCAAATGATTTTCAAAAAGTTGTAATGCCAGAAATATCAATATAAATTATTTATAAACATTAATTTTTGAATTTTGATTTTAAATTTATTTTCATAATTACCAATGCGGTAAAAACCTTTTCGAATAAGTAACCAGTTCTAAAAGTATTAGAAATTTTATGCTTTTCAACCGAAAATTAATTTCCTGCATTGTGCGTATGTCCAAAATTCAGAAATCCTAAAATTTATATTTTAATAAAGCAATTCAAATGTAATGTAAAATTATTTTTGCTGCATAATAAATTAGTTATAATTTTAAGGGAACTTTTATGGAATTAAGATCATTAATGCCCTTTTTTTTTTTTCGAATTGAATTTCCAGCTTTATGGCGTGGCTAAGCAGCCAGATTTCAATAAACTTTTTAGCATTGAATTACCATAATTATGCATCATTAACATCACATTAAGCATCTAGAAATACTTTTAGCATATTGTGGCATTTTTTCTCACGAGAAAAGTTTTGGCCTTTCATTTCCAGGAGAGAGGAATGTATGTTATTTGACAAATATATAATAACAACCCATCACACAAATTTTGACAGCAGATAAGCTTTATTGTGGGTAGTTATATTACATGCAACTAATGTTTTGAACTAATGAGAACAACCTGTCACTCAAATCTGACTAGCAAAATCATCTGTAATGAGACTCAGGAAATTAGAGAATGTCTGTACTACCTTCGTAGGTCGAAACAACCACAGATGGAATATGAAATATATCATGAGTTTGTTCCATGGATGATAGAACGAGCTGATACCTACTCCAGTGAGAAGTGAGGGAAGCTGACCACATCTCCCTCTTGACGGATTTTCTTAAAAGACGTATTTTTTTATGAAGAAGAGAACGAGTCAAAGAAGTGTTGTTTTTCTTTTTTTCTCGAAAGTGACTGAATAGGCTGGAGATTCGGCCTATTTACAAAGTGAGGCCCTTTGTGGTTTTATGTATCACGCCGTGTGATAATTAAGGTCTACCGCAGACCGGTGCGTTATATTCGTCATAAACTCGAGAACTCCGAAAATCTCAGTTCTTGAAGTAAACTGCACTTGTGAATCAAATTATGTTTAATTTTCATTTTTGCAAATGGAGTTCTGTATATATGTGTATAATGCTTTTGAATAAAAATTAAATTGTTCCTATGAACCTAAAATTGGCCCTCTTCTTGAATTGGATGGATCTAGATAGGCCGAGAAGTTACAATATCATTTTAATACTGCTTTTCAAAAATTCGAAATTTCTTAAAAATATTTACATTTTATCATTATAAGAAACGACATTTGTTTAACTGAATGCCATCGAACTGAATTAACTGAATGCGATGTCACACATACGTGCCAATAAAAGTATCACACATTTTTATTTATTTTAAATAATTTATTTTTTATTGAAAATATGTAGCAACTTAATAAAATTTGAATTGATGGACATATATTTCAATTTTATAGCCCTTAGAAAATTTAAAAAAATTATATAAAAATTATTAAAAAACAGATTATTATAAACATAGAAAAACACACAAATAGACTAAATACACTACATAGACACTAAAGAAATAGAAAAACACAAAAATTAAGATAAATTTGGAAGAAAAAGCGAAAACCAAAAATGATATGCCTTTTCTTTAAAACATATCGATTTATATTTTTTAAATATTTATTTAGAATCCTATTATATATTAAAAATTTACCATCTAACTTTAAATTCAGAAATAAGATATTCTTAAACAAATATTAAGTATTTAACTGTGTATAAAGTTATCCTCGTATAATATTATATTATTGATCAAACGTGTGCAAATGGACACTTTTCTTTAATTCTAGACAGACGGAATTAATAGAACGGAACGTTTGATCTTTTCCTAGTATTAAAGAAACATTTTCATCAAAGAACTAAAGAGAATACTTAATTTTTGAATAAAAAAAGTCATTTAAATATTTATACTATTACTTTAAAGAAAGAACTTTCTTATTGAGGAAAAAAAAGATTTTTTCATTTACTTCAAATAAATTAAATCCTAATAATAAAGGAAGCTCAAAGAAAATTTGCTTAATAAAAATTTACATATTTTTAATTCGAATTACTTTTTAAATATGAATAGATAAATTATTTATATAGTCATTTTAAAATATTGGTAAATACCAATTAGAAAAAAATTATATATACCAATTAAAATTAAATTAAGTATCAAATTATGTTAAATTAAAGGTATCAATTAGAAAAAAAATTAAAGAGCATAATTTAAAAAATTCGAATTGAAACTTTGATTATGTTCTCAAAGTTGCATTATAGTAAATTATTAAAGTTAACATATTTACCAGTCTATATATTATATTTAAGTAAGCTATGTTAAGAGTGTTATCAAAACAATTGCAATATTTAAAATTCTTAGTTTCTTTATTAATCAACCCAAATCGTAAACGATTAAGAAGTAATGCATTTTGGATACTGCTGATTATGATAATTGATTTTAAGAAAAAACAATTTCTTTCGTTACGAGTTACGGTAAAGTTTAAAAATACAGTTTCTGAATGTAAAGTTTAAAAAACTATTCCAATATATAATAATATATTCACTAGTTACTCATGAAATTATATAATAAATTTATATAATTTCACTATATAATAATTATACTAGCTAAATTATAAAATTTAAAAACAAAATTTTTCTTAATATTTTTTTAATTATAAAGCATGTTTTAATTTTAATAAAAACTTGTTCGTAAAAAATAAAACTTCTACTATTTCAATGTATTCAATTTAACCCCTTTTTATCGGTAATTTTAATCTATTGCAAAAAATATATTTATTTTGTTCAAATAACACCCGAGCTAAACTCGGTCTGACGGGTATGAGATACGTCAAATGTACAACCCGGCCGAGCCAAACCGTTTCCGCGTCTTTCGGTAAAAACACTGGTTTTTGTGCATATGATTGATTACATACGATTGATTGGGTGAATTAATTTGAAATGAAATTATTCGTTTTAATAAATTTTCTGAATTAATTTAGATTTATATAAAAAATATTTGTACTTTAAAGAAAATACATTATTAATTTTAATGGAAATAAATATATTGATTTACATGAATTGATTATTTTGCCAATATTTTTTTTAAATCTGTTTGATATACCACAACTCATTAAGGAATCTTCTTGCTACATGGAATTTTTATACTCATAAAATCTATGGGTATTGTTTTGAAGAGACATTTTTTTTTCAAGGGCTTTTTATTAAATTTCACCCGCGAATTTTTTTTTTATATAATATTTATTTGCAAATAAATTAAGTGATCATTAAAATAATCTATTAAAAAAATTAGTTCAGAAGAAAAATAAAGTCAAAATATTAATAAAAGATCGTCTGTTGAAAGCAAAGAACAATTTTCTTGCTAAATGAAAATGAAATTTTTCAAGAGAAGAAAATCGTTTGGACTTTTATAATTTATTTTTTAAGATTGTTGATATGCGTTTTTGTTCTTAAAATTAAAATTATAAAAAAAAATTAAAATTAGAATTTTGTAATTAGAATGTTTTTCTAATTCTTCTTAAAATTCTAAATTATGTGTAACAACTGCATAATTTTTTTATAAATGATTTAAATTCTAAATTAAAATTATTAACTAAAATTACGAAGATATTCTAATGTTTATCAGCCAATCCGATTACAATTTTTTATTTTAGATTTTGAGTATTTGATTGGATATTCACAAACTTTAAAAACACTATTTAATCATTTTGGTATAGGTTTAATTAATTTTAAAAAAAAAAAAAAATTATATAATCCATTATACTTATGTATTTCTGTAATTGTAAGTTATTATTATTATTATTATTATTATTCCCTCTCGCCTTTTTTAACCGGTAAGAGTACAGAGAACTGTGAAGTTATATTTAATAAATAGGAACATTATATTAGCCTTATTTGTTTCGATACGCTATGTGGAAAAACAACTATGTTTTATTACAATTATTAATGTCACTAATTTTACAATAATTAAATTTATTATTTGGCAATAATTATCCAAACAAAATCTCACAAATGACTAAAACTCTAAACTTTGTTAGCTAATAAAAAAATTACCTGCATGAATAAAAAAAACCTCAATAGCGTTATATTACTGAAATAAACACATTTCATTAAACTTTTTGGAATGATAGTATTACTTTGTTTTAATAGGGATGCGCTTAAAATATAATAATAAAACTGAAATTATGAAAATATTAAATTAATTAATTATAAAAAGAAGAATTTTTATAACTTCGAAATTTCAGTTAAATTAACAAACTAGTTAATTATTCAAGTAAATTTTATGAAACTCATATTTTATTGATTAAAATTCGCATTTTTTTCAAATTATGGTACAGTAATTTTCCGTGGATTGGTACTTAAAAATTACAAAATATTCTTTTGCGAAATATAGACCATTGGCCTGCAATTTAAAAATTTTGTTCTTTCGAAATTTTAATAAAAACTACTAACAATAATACTGTAAAAAATTATAAATTAATAAGGAATAAAATATTTTAGGTAATTTTGCAAAACTTTTTTTAATTGATTAAAATTTGTTTTATTAAATTTTATTTTCTTTTACAGCGAAATAGTTTTTAGTTCATAATGCACAAATTATATTTTTAACTACAATTTTTTTTTTTCTTATGAAATATTTCAATAAAAGATTTTAATAATTGTCACTATTAGGCTAATTTCTTCTTAAGCCTTTTTTTCTTATTATTAACCAAAAATTATTAATTAATAATAAGTAAAATGTTTAATTTATCGTAAAGGTAACTATTAATTAAGTATTAATTAAGTAAATATTTCATAAAATAATTCTTTTAATATTACAAGAGAAACATTTTTTATTGATTTAATTTTTTTTGTCCATAAATCGCAGATTTGATTTTTTTTCCTCTGAAATATTTTTAATAACAGAATTTAATAATCCTCACTAATAGCCTTATTTGTTCTTAAACCTTTAATTATTATTAACCAAAAATTATTAATTAATAATAAGTAAAATATTTCATTTATAGTAAAGTTAAGTATTAATTAAGCAAAATTAAGTATTAAATAAATATTTCGAAAAATAATTCTTTTATTTTTACAAAAAAAAAATTTATTGATTTGATTTTTTTGTCCATAAATCACAGATTATATTTTTAAAAATTTTGGAATTTTCTTATGCGGTTTAAACATCACTGCGTACAACCTGTGATTTGCTCTACCTTTCGGATAACGTTAAATGTGTGTTCTAATATTCTAATGTTTAAATGTGTGTTCTAATGTTTCATATTATTGAGTTCTGTACAAAAATTCTACAAATTAGTACAAAAATAGAACTTTTATTAGAAAACAAGTTTAAAGAAAACGATATTTAGAGAATGAACGAGGATCGTTTGCAGCTATTATAAGATTATTCTTTTTTTACTGTTGAAAATTATTACTGAGTGTTTTTTATTGTTGTGCACTTTGAAGGCATGGAATTTTGATAAATGTAAGCATTCATAAAAGTGAAATTTTCGCAGAGTATAAAATAATTCAAACGACATCGTTGCTCATATTATATCTAAAGATCTGATTAACATGATGTTTTCAAAATATTAAAAATCAATTATGATATAATAACTAATTAATGTTTACTCTATTTCAAATGTATTTGTGATAATAAATAAATTTTTAAATATCATTTAGTATCTTGTTCGGGTTTTTCCCAGTATGACTAAATTTTTAATATTTTTTGATTTTTAAATTATCTATTATTTTTAAATAGAAAAAAATATATTTAAAATTGTTAAATATCTAATATTAAAATTAATAAACTAATTAATTTATATTATAGTTTTACTGTACTATAAAAAAAACATAATGTCATAAACTGTCAGTATAAAAATTCAGGTATGAAGCGTCATAGACTAATCTGATTCTAAATATTTTAATGACATATTTTACCAAAAATAAAATACATTTAATAATTAATATTATTTTAAACAAAGAAAAGATTTTGAAAAAATTAAAAGGCTCGCGGAAAATTAAAGTACATGCAATTCAATACAATATACATTATTTTACTAGTACATTTTTTTTTTATTGTTATAATAACTTTTATAAAATAATAGATATTTAGATAAAGGGGCGCATACAAAAGACCCGCATACAAAGGCAAAAACTATTAAAATTATTTTAAATTTTGCAATAAATACTAATGAATTAAGGTTAAATTTTAATTTATAAGACATCAAAAATAATAAATCATTTTTAATTTTAAATGATACTACATAATAATTTATTATTAATTAAAAAAATATAACTAAATATGAAAGATATTTTTTTGTGAACGATATATAACAATTTTTTTTTTTCTGTGTATACATATATATATTCAAATTAGGCTTAGCTTAAACATACTTCGTCAAATAAAATAATATCAATTTTTATACAATTTTTATTTATCTTTAATTAAACTAATTATTTATAACAATAATAAACTGTATATTAGTATTATTTGTTTACATTTTGTAATAAATGTTTAATGAATTAATGTTAAATTTCAATTTATTAAACATAAAAAATATTAAACCATTTATAATTTTAAATTATTCTATAAAATAGTTTACGATTAATTAAAAAATCATAATTAAATATGAAAGATATTTTTTTGAACGATATATAAAAAAATTTCCCCTGTGTATAATATATATTCAAATTAGGCTTAGATTAAACATAGTTCGTCAAATAAAATATCAATTTTTACACATTTTTTTTTAAACAAATTTTATTAAACTAATTATTTATAACAATAATAAACTGTAGTTAACTGTATATTAGTATTATTTGTTTAGATTTTGTAATAAATGTTTAATGAATTAAGGTTAAATTTCAATTCATTAAACATCAAAAATATTAAATCATTTATAATTTTAAATTATTCTATAAAATAGTTTACAATTAATTAAAAAATCATAATTAAATATGAAAGATATTTTCTGTAAGATATATAGCAAATTTTTTTTTTTTTTTTTCTGTAAATATTCAAATTAGGCTTAGATTAAACATATTTCGTCAAATAAAATAATATCAATTTTTTTACACAAATTTTTTTAATCAAATAATTTTATTGAATTAACTATTTATAACAATAATAATATGTAGTTATTATATTTTATTAAAAACAACCAGTCAAATTAATTAACAGAATATTAAAAGAAAAGAAAAATCGTTTGCGCTCACCTGTGTAGGAATGCAGACGAATCTTCGTTGGTGGAAGACGATCCCCGACAGACGACTCTCCGGAACAGCCGCCGCTCTCTCAACTCCCCCTCTTCTCTCTGTGACGGCACCGATCTTGCGCCCCGGCACAGCGCAATTCCGCCCCCGGTGGCGCACCTTACGTCAATCACAGCGCCCGGTCCTCGCCTCCGAATCGAAGTAGAACCATCAAGCCCCCTAATATTTTTTGTTCCATTGTTCGAGGGTGGTCCTCTGCACCAGGGCGGTCAATCAGGACCATCGCCCCAGACCGGTTCTTTTTTTGAAGATCTTGATATAGGGCTGTCAGGAATGTTGAGGTGGAGTTGAGTTGAGAATATGCTGATAGCGCATAGAAATTTCGGATGGGGAGTTCAAAGACCACATTTGCACCATGCCATGGTGGTACAAAGATTCACTTTACCTGGCGTAAAATTTTCGCCATGCTTTAGTTGGTTGCAATTGTTTGCTCAGTCCCACAATAACGTGCTTTTTCCCCACAATGGGCTTTTTTCCCACAGCAGCGTGCTTTTCATATGATGTATTACGATGATGATGCTTTTCCTTGAAAATCGGCTTAATTTGGAATATGCTGAATCGTAAGGCGTTTATCCATATCGATATCTCATATATATCGTATCGTGGTTCATCCATATCGATATCTCGTAGCATGTGTTAAGATTTCTTGTGAAATTGTCTTCTTAATAGAATCATCATTGATTTTGGATATTGTATACCAAAATACTATGCCTGTTATTTTAAGTGCCTATGATAATTTCAAGATAGCTCTTTTGGATAATTCAACTAATATCTGATATTATTAGTAGCAATATCACAAAATGAGTTGTAAAAACTTATTGAACGTATATTGAAATTTTTTTTTATTTGTGTGTGTATATTTTGTGTCTGTACATAGGTGGGTTTCTGGTTGTGTATGCGATGAAAACTACAGGCCTACTGTAGATTATAGGTGAGCATTTTCTTATGTATGAAATTTCAAAGATAACAGCCACTCAAACGCTTCCAGCAGGCATCCCGAGCTTCAATACGTGACGCTTATACAAGCTGTCACAATCGCTTCTAGTCTTTCAGTTTTTGAAATCAGTGACAACAGCATACGTTGTCCATCTTGATGCAAAGTCCTCCTGCATGCTATTCCAGCGCACATTATCATTGGACTTCGAGTCAGGTAACAACAGCTATTGAAAAACATTGCAAAATATGTGAATCGTTTTACTACGTGCAGCATTATAGAACATTGTATTATTCTTTTTACTAAAGAAGCATAATAAGAACAATACAATGAAATAAACTCAATCTTAATGGATATTTGTTATGTAAAAGCACAGAGGATTTATCTTTTCTATAAATTTTAAAGTACTGTACTTTGAATTTTAAAGAACACTTAATTAAATTTTTGTAATAGTTCTAAAATGATAAAAGTTTTTTGTTTAGTAGTATTCCTATCAAACTTTCTAATTTCTTATCATGATAATTTTTTACATTGAGTAACTGCACTTTGCTAATAATGTTCATAAATACATTGGTATTATGAAGTAAGTATATGATTTTTTTTTTTATTAATTTTCCCCTTTAATTTCTATTACGCATGAAATAATAATTTAGAAATTTAAATTTGTTAATTACATAATAATATTAATTATATATATATAATTTTAGTGGAAACCTCATTTCAACTTGCGAATCACTCCAAATGAAAGCTTTTTAGATGACATATTTAAATTTGGGATGCGAATTCAGTAAAAAATTTAATTAAATTTTTTGTACTATGGTTTGGTTTGTCGCTCTATGGTCATATTTTTGTGCACTTTGTGCTAGATCCGGGACCTACAGTTTAACGTGGATTCGAACCACCAACAAGCCTCCATGCCACCGCCAAGATTCGTATTTGAAGCCATGGTACCAAATTTTGTAATATGATTGAATCCCTAACTCAGTTGCACCAACTATTAATATTTCGTTAATTTTTACATATACGAAATGGATTGGAGGATGGGGTGCAAATATGGAGTGCAAAAGGAGAATTGTTTATTACAAAGTCAAAATAAAAAACGATGGATTAAAAATGCAAAAAAATTTTCGCTTACTCAATTCTTAATTTGATTAGTGGTTTCATCTTCCTTTTTATGAATTCGTAATTTATTTGGCGGCATTTTTAAGACCCTAAAAATGACATTTTTATTTTTTCAATATTTTAAGTTTATTAATAAGAGTGAAAATTTTCACCAAAGGACTTTCTAAATATGAAAGAAAATAGGCCACTAAATTCTTAGCACATTTGTTAATCGTAAATTCGTCATCTTGTCATTTGTTGATTTCATTAGGTTATGTATTTACAGTTAGTACTTAAGATTATAAGATTATTTGCAATTAATAAATAGACAGATACTTTTCCTATTTGCATGTTTCTTCCATTCTAAAAATATTTGCTCAAATAAGTTTTGTTTCATAATGCATTTTGCTTTTTTTTATAATTTTTCTATTTGCGTTTACATTCTAAACATAAATAAATGTTTAGAGCGGTTTTTTTTTGTTTACCACTTATTTTTTTCAATAGCGTTGTTTATTGGAATTTTTTTCAACTGTTCGTGTTACCTTCTAAACTTTAGGTTATAATAATTTTTTTTATTTCACACTATTTTTTCGATAGCGTTACATATTTTAGCTTGAAATAATTTTTTATCACACACTATATTTTCCAACTTTCTGAATATTTGTTACAACAAGTTGTGATTTCATTGCATATTCACTTAATATTTTTGATAATGTTGTTCATTCACTTAACACTTTTGATAATGTTGCATATTCACTTAATATTTTTGATAATGTTGTATATTCATTTAATATTTTTGATAATGTTGTATATTCATTTAATATTTTTGATAATGTTGTATAAAAATAAATTATACTTTTAATAAATTAATAATAATAATTAATTAATAATAAATTGTTTTTAATAAATTAATACTTTTGATAATGTATATTCACTTAATACTTTTGATAATGTATATTCCCGTAATACTTTTGATAATATATATTCACTTAATATTTTTGATAATATGGTATATTGTTTTTTTTTTTTCCTTCTTTCAGTCAAATTACATTTATATATCCTGTATATTCTAATCATTTGTTGAAATAATTTTTGCATTCTAATCATTTGTTGAAATAATTTTTGCATTCTAATCATTTGTTGAAAAAATATTTTTATTCAAATCATTTGTTGAAGAATTTTTTTTTGTATTCTAATCAAATGTTGAAATACTTTTTTTGAATTTTAATCATTTGTTGAAATAATCTTTTGAATTTTAACCATTTGTTGAAGTAATATTTGTATTCTAATAATTCGTTGGGTAATTTTTGTATTCTGAGCATTTTTGAAGTAATTTTTGTTTAATACTTATTTTTGTAGGCTAGGTGTAGTACTTTTGTGATACACGAGGATCTAATAATCGGGAAAATCCTATCTTTCCTGTGTTAAAGTGGTCATTTTAGGTGCTTTTTCTCTGAAGAAATCGAGATTAGATGCGTACATTTTTTATGGGGGTGTGCTCTATTACAATGAGATCGATAAGATCAGCAGTTTCAAAGTATGTGGCAAAAAGGGAAAACTTGAAATTGATTTAATTCTGTATTGAATTTTTTCTACTCCATAAAAAAGGAACGTTTTTTTATGTAAATTTATTTTGTCTATTTTCAGAATAGTCAGTGCTTTTCAGTGATAAGCAATTAAGCTTAGCTATTTTATGCATGTTATTTCCATACTATTTAAGAATTACAGTTTTATAAAAAAATTTAATTGAAGAACGCTTTTTCTATTATTTGCTATATTAATTTTCAAAAAAATAAAATTCAATAAATGACAAAAATCCTGGGATTAAATGATTCTTATTTAATGCAATAATAACAATAATATATATATATATATATATATATATATATATATATATATATATATATATATATATATATATATATATATATATATATATTATATATATATGTATATATATATATATATATGTGTGTGTGTGTGTGTGTGTGTGTGTGTGTAAGATAGAGTAGTATGGCACTACCAATTTGTTGTGAATTTGTTCAATGGGGTCATACTAAAACACCAAATGATTTAATTTTCTCTCTCAAGCATAATTTTGAGGCAATGACGACAAGCTATCCATGGCATCTCTTTGTTCAGCTCTTGTTGAATAAGGAAAGGTAATTCTCATCGTAATCCTATGTTCTCTGAGCTTGTATGAAAACACACATTTTTTATTTGACCAATAATTTCCCAGAAGGGTACGCAAAAGATCTTCGTGGTGCACCCTTGGTAACACTTTTCAGTGACTAAAAGATCTGCAACTTGGGCATTATTGTTAGATTAATGAACTCTGTCTCAGCCTGTTTTGTTGTATTATTTTGTTGTTGTTGTTTTTATGTTGTATGGTTTTGTTGTTCTTTTACTGTAACTGTTCATAATCTGCCATTGAAATAATTTCCCAGAATTCCAGCCTTTCGTGAACAGTAGTAGCTATCACTTCTCTTGTTCCTGGTGGAAGTTTTGGTGTTAAAAGTAATTGGTCACTTTCAAATGTGCTTTTTCAGACGAGCTACTTTTATCTTTTCCTACACAAAGGAATTTGTATTTGTTTAAATAGTAATCTTTTTTTGTGTTCTTTTATTGTTTAAAAGAGCTTTTTTTCAATAGATTTCAATAGACTTTGTTTCTATCTTCAAAATTACTTTGCGCCCCAGATGGCAGAATGGCTAGAGTTCTGCGCACGATACCCAGGTTTCGGGTTCGGTCCCACCGGTGCCATCGATGTTTGGTGATGAGGAATCCACTTTTAAAGCGCAGGTTGCGGGCTAATATGATCGTAGAGGGTTGTGGAGGTAGTGTTCAAGCTTCCGTAGCATATCTTTTAAGCTACACGTGCCTAAAGGAAAGTGCTAAATGAGTAACAGCGGCGCAGCCCTTTGCTTATGGCATAAAAAAGATTGACTGTCTCTCTGTATTGTCAACTGATTTAGAACAACAACAACTCAATACATTTTCCTTTTATCTTCAAAAATGTTTTGCGCCTGATGGCCAATTGTCTAGCGATTGGCCTTTTGGTACCACAGGCTTCAGGTTCGAATCTTGGCGGTGGCATGGATGTTTTGTCAGTGGTTCGGAATACACATTATACCGTAGGTGCCGGCCTAATTAGCCCAAAGTGTACATAAAATGACTGTAGAGCGACTAACCAAACCAAATCAAAAAATTTTTATCTAGATAATGTTTTTATGAAAAAAAAAATACGGAAGATAGAAAAATAAAAGAAATGTTTTATGTAGACATTTGAACAATAAGCCAAATATCTATAAATCTTCTCATTAAAATGGATTGGTTTACTACTAGTTGAAAATTAGTAAAAAGTATTATAATTTAAAATATTAGCCTAATTTATAATACAAATTATAATATTTAAATAACTTTTGATTAATTTAAATAATAAAAGTCAGATATGAGTAAAAAAAAAAAAATTGCAATCGGTTGTGCCGATATACAAGCTACCCATAAAATTTAGAATTTAATGAAGAACAAAACGCACAACAGAAATATTAAAAAAATAAAAATAATAAGTATAGAATTCCAAACGATTTTTTTTTCTTGAAAAATCTCGTTTTAAACTTGAAATAAAATTGTCTTTACTTTCACCAGACGATCTTTTAGAACAATTTTACATTAATTTTCATCTGGAATATTGTTTTATTAAATTAAATAATTTAATAATTGCTTTTATTAATTATTGAAGTAATCAATTATTTTGTAAATAAATATTATTTATGAAAAAACTCAAGAATAAATTAAAACAAAATTTTAAAAAATACAATACAAAAATTACAAATTTCAGGAAAATGTCCAAAATTGAAAATGATCAACGGCATAAAAACCCTCTTCCAAAACAGCTGAAATATTTATTTCATAAAAAAAAAAAAAAAAAAAAATAAACTATAATCAGTGTAATAGCTGACTTACAAACAGATCTGCTTGAATCTTGCTCAAACTAGGAATTTGTTGTAAGTGTCTAGACAAAATACTCTTGTCCATAAAAGCCGATTGTCAGTTGAATTTGCTTATTGAAAGAAAGGAAAGGAAAATAAGGAAATATACATTTCTACATTAAATAGTTCATATTGACTATTTATACGCTTACCTGTTAGATGTAAAATTTATTAAAATTTGGGGAATTTTTTGGTTTCAAAATTTTAAAATGTGCAACTGGGAACTTGCATAACGATAAATTGCAACTGGAGTAGACATTATTTTTAAGTCGAAATGCTGCTATTTTCTTTTTCATTATGTTTAAATTATAAAAAATCTATTTCCAGTTTAATACAATTTTTTTCACGCTAACTCGAATAATTTTTAACAATTCTTTTTATTTCTGGTAACAAATAATTTTCCATTTAGAGTTTACTTATGGCTTCATAATATATTATAACACAGAGAAATTCACATTTATTGGCTGCAAAATTAATTGATTAATTTTTTTCAAAATTAAATTTAAATAAGTAAATAAATAAATAAATTTTTTTTAAATTTTATTTTAAAACATCCATATTTGAATTTTATTTATAAATAAGTCACAAAAAATTGCATTAAGCAAAACTATTTGAAATGCGTTTTACTTTAAAAACCTAAATATATTTCACTTTTTGTATCTTATTAAGATGAGATATTTTGTAGCATTATTTAAAACAACTATGATTTAGTAATTTATTTATAATTAATTTATCAATCAATGAATAGCATTTTTATTTAAATATTTAAGGAATCTGTATGTTTGCTATTATAGAAATTATCATTTATTTTGTCCTTTCACTAGGACGTATATACAATAGCCAGTATACAATACGTTCCAAAAAGTTCGTACACTCTTATTGTAGATTAATACGGAGATCTTGGCCGCGTAGCGGCCACTAGTTCCTTCATTGTAAAATGTTGAAACATAGCGGTGGTCTCATGCCCTTTGAGTTAATAAGAAAAATAGATAAGTAAATGCACTTTTTTTTTAAAAAGAATTATTTTTATTAAATAAAATTCAAGTTCTTACACCTTAAAATTTACAGAAAACTCAAGCTGTTGCCAGAAAATAAAATTGTAAAGTCTAATATTTTTTCATATCATCCTAATGATTCTGAATAAAACCGATTTTTTTTTTTAAAAAAAATATCAATTAATTTTTATAAAATATATCGATTAATTTTTATAAAATAAATCGATTATTTTTTATAAAAAAATATCGATTAATTTTTATAAAATATATCAATTAATTTTTATAAAATATAACGATTAATTTTAAAAAAAACGATTATTTTTTTTTCATAAAAATGAAAATACAAAGAGCCAGAGAAAGAAGACGTCATAAAAATTACGTGCGTCATAATTTATTCGGATAAATTCATAAATAAATTTATGATCGATAGCTTTATTTTATTCTTTCGCATTTTGGTGACATTTAAAAGGTCGCTTTAATCTATGCTAGTTTACTGTTATTTTCATTATTAAAAATGGTTCGTAGTTGTAAGGAAACACTGAACAGCATTATAAAATTGATTGATTCCAATAATGATGGAAAATCAGTTCAGAATATAGAACTAACGATCAAATTATTTACAAAATAGTACTGATTCGTTTTTTCTATTGATTATTATACAGCAAATTGAATAAAAGTAAGAATTACTGGTTTCATTGTCTATATGTTCTAAATTTTTGCCAATTGTTATTTTATTTTTATTTTAATTCCTGTTGTTGTTTAAAAATAGATAATATAATTTTTTTGCAGTTTAAATATTGTGATATAAAACTATCACCAAGCCCAAATTCCATTAGTAAAGTATTATATTGAGCATTCTAACGTCTAAAATGAAGAAATTCTATGTCATTATATTGGACATATTTTCTATATGTTTTTTATATTGTTTCCAGACATGAGTAAAAAATACATTGCTGAAGTTGGGCAACATTGAGTCTATATCATCTAGCATTTAATAAGTTAGTAAATCAATAATCTCGCATTAAAATAAAAAATTCTCAAGTATTAAATAATTTATATATTTTATTTAAATAGAATTTCTCCATTACAGTCACGAAATACTAATATCATTTTTTTCTTGAAAACATCTAACTACGAACATAAACACAATCCTCTTAAGTCTAAAATTCTCAAAAACATCTATTTTGTTATTTCAAATTTACATGAAGAGCGAGATATGATAATTTTTTTATTCCTAAGAAGGTAAATTAATTTGAATAGATGAATAAGAAATTATGCTGGGTTGGCATTAACATGTAATGATATGCACTTATTTTTATAACTTTTTTAATCATTGGAAATTCGTTTGAAGTTAGACATTTTTTTTTTTCTCCATTTAATAACATGCACAACTTTTATTTAGAATGAATTATGAATGAATGCATAATTTCCGTTTCTTTTAACTTTCCTCTGCGATGGTTGGCTTTCATTAAGAGATTTTTCGAAGTCTCTTCTTTGGTGATTGCTTATTTACAAGGATTTAAAAATAATATAGAAATTTTTTTTAAAAATATATTTAATTATATAAAATAAAATATGCATCTAATAAGTTAATTTTTATATATTTGAAATTAATAAATAAAACTATATTGCTATTGAAACAAATTTGATATTATATATATAACAGAAATCAAATAATTTAGATTTACTTAATATTTAAGCTACCGTTATTAATGCTATCTTTATTAACGTTATCGTTATTATTAAGCTATCCATATTAATGATATAGTTAATAAGCTATCGTTATTAATGCTATCGTTAATAAGTTATCGTTTTTAATACTATCGTTAATAAGCTTCGTTATTATTAAGCTTTCATTATTAATGCTATAGTTATTAATATCTTTAATAAGCTATTGTCATTAATACTACCAATAATAAGCTATTGTTATTAATACTATCGTTAATAAGCTATCATTATTAATGATATCAATAAGCTATAATTATTATTTCAGTTATCATTAATAAGCTATAATTATTATTCGTTAATAAACTACAGTTTTTATTTAAGCTATTCGTTATTAATGCTATCGTTATTATTTAAGCTATCGTTAACTTCTAAAATTAATTAATTATATTATCTAGTTAAGTCAAAGATTTAACTGTACTCACGTCATTTCTAAAGAACCCTCAACTTATGAACCATTAAACTAATCAATCATCACAATACGTAATGAACCCTTTTTCGTGGCCCAATGGTAATATCAATAGCACGTGTGTAGAAGGACCAGGGTTCGAATCCTTTGACAGTATTTGTTATAGTTTCGTTAACTGGAAGTCTCGATGGTGGTAATGAAAATGCATATAAGCGCCTAGCATCCATTCTCAGGACTGGTTGAGTTTAGTTTTTTTGTAACTATTATTTTCTTCAAATTATTATTTAAATGAATTTTTATATAAAAATATATTTGTCATGATTTAAATTAATTATTATTTATTTTCTTATTCTTCCATTTTTTTCCAAAATAAAATTCCTATCATGAACATTTAATGCTCAGTACTTTTAAAATTTATTTAGTAAATTAGTGATCCTCTGGTTAGTTACTTTCTGCTAAAGATAGTTCATTGATAGGAGATTATCAAGATGAGGTCTTTAGGAAGACACCATCTTAATAATCTTCCATTTTAATTTCTTCCTTTATTCCTTACGCATTTTTTTCCCTAATTTCCTCGGCACTATAAGACGAAAACTGTATCACGTGCCTAACATAAAATAGACGAATTTAGAGATTGGTGTTTTTCTCGAAAAGTTCTTACACTGTAACCTCATTCCCCTTTTGAACCGAATTCCCAAGACGTATGGCGGAGTTCGCATTCCACTCCCACACACGAATTCTGCCTACAGATTCATTATATCCGTCTTTATTACATATACAAAAGCTTTCGATCAGTCTTCGTTAGTTCGATTCCTATTGGAGAAAATTCGGATATACTGAAGATTAGTTTATTTTAATTGATCGTTTAAAATAACAGAACATAAACTGGCAAGTGTAATGAATGTCTAACATTTTTTTTATTATGGTATTTTTTGTGTCTATAAAAGCTATCAGTTTTGATGCAATAAAATATTAATTGTTTATAAGTAAAGTAAATTAAAATAATAATAAACATATTATGTAATTCCATTAGGCATTATATTCTATTACACAATATTTGATTTTTATTATTGTATTAACCTAAATGGGTTGAACTGGACATACACTAGAGCATTAGAATTTTTCACTGTGTGCTCGGTTTTAAATTTGACAAGTAAGATCGAATCCAAAACTTCCAAGTCTATGGTTTGGCTTGTCACTCTACGATCATTTTTGCGCACTTTGGGATAATTAGGCTGGAACCTACAGTTTAACGGATTTCGAACCATTAACAAACATCCACGCTACAGCCAGTATTCGAACCTGAAGCCTATGGTACCAAAAACCACAGCGCTAGCCAATTGGCCCATCAGGTCGCCTCTATGTTAAGGAAATATGTAGCCGAAAAGTCATTCCGTAGTCCGGAAAGATAATCCAAGTGCGTGAATCCTTCAGATGTCACCTATGGGATTGACGTTTGAAATTGTGATGGTGCTTTATGAGACAAATAGCAATAACCTGTGAGAAGAGTTGGATCTGCTTCTTATCTTCCATGTAGTACAAGAGACCCGAAATTGAATATAATATATTAACATTAATTAGTATTTAGTTTAAATTTTATTCACGATATATGTATACATTTCAAAAATAAAATTAAAGGACATTTATTTGCAATTTTCTAAACATTCATTAAATTTGCAAATAAAAATCATATTACACATAATTATTTATAAAACAATATCTTAATTATATCTCCCTAGTATATTAAATAGGGCAGTAATTCGAGTTTGGAACTATCAACATTTCTCATAGTTTCTTTTTCATTTATTTATATCAGTTGGCTGTCCAAGGTGAAGTCTTGTCACAAACAAGTTTACGCAATGTTACAACAATGTGTAAGCATTTAATAAATGTGGACCTACGCCAATATCATGCCAATGTAAGCCAATATACCTCAAATTACACCATTATTAACTGTAAAAGCATTGAACTAAATTTAAGAACTTATTTCTGAAAACCTTTTTCAAGAAAAGCATACAAATTGCTAACAACCGGAATTACGCGCAATCGAATAAATGAACTAGTCACGACATAGGGCGGAGAATATTGGGTAAATAATTAGTTTAAAAAAGTAGCCAATAAAGGAAAATTATAGCTTAAAATGGGTATGTCAATGAATTAAATCTATGAAACTGAAAGGAAAAATTAGCCTTAATTGAAGCTTTTATTTAACCTACCCTTCTATTCTTGTGAACTAAAATTGTATTCTCTATATAGTATTCTAAAATTATATTAAAATATTTATACAGTTAATTTTTTAGAGGTTACAGATACTTCGTTATAAACAAAATAAAACTCGAAAAAAATTATATCACGCTATAATGTTTTGCTTTGCCGTAATGAAAAATACTTTTATGAAAATAATATAGTTGTTAAACGTATAAAGACGATGTATAACGTATATAACGTCTCGGCTTATATTAGACCTATAACGGCTTCAAGAAGAGGGCCACCTTCAGGTTCACGAGAACACTTTTTAATTTTTATTTACAAGCATCATATATATATATATATATATATATATATATATATATATATATATACATATAATGCTTTTATATATACACAGAACTCTGGTTTAATACAAAGTTATTTACAAAAAAAAATTAAAATTAAAAAGATTTAAATTTGATTCACAAGAGCAGCTCCCTCCAGGGATGAAAGATTTTCAAAGTTCTCGAGCCCACGTCGAATCACAAAACACGTAATCTGCGGCAGACTTTAATTGTCACACGGCGTGATACACGAAACCACAGACTCACTTTGGAAACAGGCGGAATCTCCAACTTATTCAGTCACTTCAGAGAAAAAGAGAAAAGCAGCACTTTTGTCGAATCGAAGAAAATCTATTAAGAAGGAAGGTCAGTTCCCTCACTTCTCATTGAGTAGACACTTTCTCAGTCCATGGTCTATCACTCATCACGATGGAACAACTCATGGTATAGTCCATATTCCATCTGCAGTTGTTTCGGCCTGTGACGGTCGCACGGACAATCGCTAATTCCATGAGCTTCATTATCCATCACACTGCTTATCTGCTGTCAGATTTGAGTAACAGGTTGTTTTTATTAGTACAAAACACTAATTGCATGTAATATAACTACCCACAATAAAGATTGTCTGCTGTCAAATTTGAGTGATGGGTTTATTATATATTTCTCAAATAGCATACATTCCTCTCTCCTGAGAATGAAATGCCAAAACTCTTAACGTGAGGAAAAAATGCTACAATGTCCTTCTAATTTGATTTATTGGGTTTAAAATGTGTAAGAAGAGATTGTGGTTTTAAATGGGAAATGAGATTTAAAATATGGAAAAGTGTTTTTAATAGCTTAATACAAATTGCAAAATTTCGAATTATAGTATTTCCTGCACTTAAAGGGCATAAATTTTCCATGACAGACCATGACAGCATATATTATTTAAACAAACTGTCTCCATACTTGAAGAATTTATCACTTTCAAAGTTTACAGGACTTTGCATTTTTTTATTATTTTCTCCCAAACTCACAAGAAAATCATTTTGTGCGCAAGTTTTTAGACCAGCCACTAAGCCCAAATTCTTTCCTTTGGCTACGATGTATTTTATTGGGGATTTTATTCATTCGATTGTGAGTGTTCCCTTCTGCATGACGGCCGGCATATGCCCTCGGATTGCGTAAGAGGATTACGGATATCCGTTTCCGGTTGGAAGAGGGAGGGAGGAAGGGAGTATTTGCCGAACCTTACTCACCGATCGCCACTGAATGAGAAGTGCTGTTGGAAGGAAAGGAATTGTATGCTGCGATTTCAATGCTTTTATTTTGTTGTTTTAAGAGAGCGCAATAAAAATTCAAACTATTTAAGCATCTGTGTATTTGAACAGTTGTAACAACATAAAACCGTTTGTTTTATGTATTTATTGAGATATTAATTTATACGTTAAGGTAGGTTTATACTTTTTTTTTCTTTATCATCATTGCCGCCACAGCCCCATGGTGGGCCAAGGCAGTCTGACTGCTGGCAGATTTCTAGACAGGAAAGGTTGCATTTTTAAGGAATAGGGTTATATTAGACCGGGACCTACGGCTTAAAGTGGATTCCGAACCACTACAAACACCCATGACACTGCCGGGACGTTAAGGTAGGTTTATCACTGGGCCATCAGGCCCCTAGGTTTATACTATTGTCCTTTTTTGTTTATTATTGATTTACGCACTCTAAAACACGTATACACATAAAAAAAACGACGTATCAAAAGTGTTATTTGATTTTAACGTAATTTCATATGCTAGTCTTGATTGGTTGGCAGAAAGAGCAATTTTGGCATCAAAAAATGTGGACGTCAATGGTTTAAATTCCAAGATACAACATTTGTTGCCAGGGGACTTGGTGTCACACAAATTGCCAAACTCCTCCGAAACGGCTTGGTCGATTCTTATGAAAATCGAATGCTAGCTTTCTCAGTCGATTAAAACTTCGAAGTTCAAAAAAGTATTGTTTAAAATTTGTGCAACATCTCCTGTTCGTCTGTAAAGGAAGTTCTAACCACTTGTTTTGATGCATTGTGTTAATGAATATATTTTGACAGCCAATGATCAAATATCTAAAATATTTCAAATATTTAAATTTTTTAGGCTTGATTATAAGTTTCCGTGTAATATTTACGATGTTTTCTTTCTTTCTGAAAGTATTAATAAAATATTTACAAAAAATGGCTTTCGACCAAATGCAATAGATGAAGCGGATTGAATGTAAGAAAAAGATTAATCATTTCTAAGAAACGCAATTATATTTCTCTATTTATATAAAAAATTAAAATTAAAGATAATTTGATTCACAAGTACAGTTCACTCAAAGGACGGAGATTTTCAGAATTCTCGAATTTATGTCGAATCTCAAAACACGTGAACTGCAGTAGACCTTAATTATCACACGGTGGGATACAAGGAACCACAAGGATCCAAAATTCTTCTTTTTGGAAGCAGGCGGAAACTCCGGCCTGTTCTGTCACTTCAGAGAAAAAAAGAAAGACAACACTCTTTGTAGACTTGTCTCAGAACTCTGTTTTTTTCTTCTGCAGAACGACTCTTTAAGAAAAATCCGTCAAATGGGACAACTTCCCTCACTTCTCTTTGGAGTCGATACTTCCTCGGCGATATCTTATCATCCATCTGTAATTGTTTCGACTTGTGAAGGTCGAACAAACAATCTCTAATTTTATGAGGTGTCATTATCCATGACACAGAATATCTGCTATCAGATTTGAGTGACAGGTTGTTCTCATTAGTACTTAACACTAATTACATGTAATATACCTATGCCTGTAATATAGTTATTATACATGTAATATACTAATTAAATATAATAACTACTCAGAACACTGCTTGTCTGCTGTCAAATTTAAGTGATAGATTGTTATTAGGTACTTGTCAAAAAATATACATTCCTCTCTTCTGGAAAAAAAAATTGCACAACTCTTCCCGTGGAAAAAAATGCTACAGAATGTTGCAGCTCTCATCGCTTGTGCTTATAGTCTGAACATTTTATTGTGCTCATCAGGATATTCTATCTCTTTTTTTCCATAAAAGTATATCTAGGACGTGACTGATCGGTGATTACCAATAGAAAAGAATAAGGAATCTTGGAGGCTCACATACCCAAGTGAATTCAAAATCATTAATAATTTTATTGCTGGTATACCAAGATGATTAAAGGTATGTATTTCATCACAAGGTGGTCATACCAGATAAATCAAATAAATTTGAATGTTTTGTCTTAGTTTTTTAATCATTTACGTATTATTAAAAGATTTATTGATCTTTTGAATTTCATTGTTCTAAATCTTTAGAGTTTTGGTATTGCAACTCAATAATGAGGAGTGTATTATGTTATGGAAGAGCTTTAAAATTTGAAAAATATTATAAAATTATACAAGTCTAAATTTTAAATCGCAAAGTATACAAAATATAAAAATGGGATGACTTCTTCATTGGCGCAACAGTCCCATGGTGGACCAAGGCCGTCTGCCTATTGGCATATTTCTAGACAGGTTGATTTTGCCATTTTGTGCACACTTTGTATGATCAGTTTTTTGAACCACTAAATGACATCCACACTTTCGAACATGAAGCCTGTGGTACCATTAGAGCGCTAGTCCAGGACTCCCAGGAGATGTTTTCTTTTTTGTGCGTAGGGTTTCAGCCTTATAACAAAATGGTCATATTAGACTGGGACCCTGGTTTAAAATGACATCCATGCCAGAACTCGAAACCTGATTCGAACATGAAGCCATGGGATGTCAAGAAGCTAGCACAAATTTGCAGTTTATACCTGATCTTTTTATTTTTACCACCAAAACTTAAGAACGATAAAAAGTTCTAATGCAGCTGGCAAACACTTAGACAGCTTGGTCTTGGATGCCTTAAGGCAAGCACTGCACAGACGTTACTCACGTTGCATTACCCAGTGGGCGCGTGTAACTTGAAGATAAGCCACGGACGCGGAGTAACAATGCCCCGCAACGCTCTAAGATCCTATTAGACCGGGACCTAAGGTTTAAAGTGGATTCCGAAACACTACAAACATCCATGGCACCCTGGGACTCGAACCCGAAACCTGTGGTACCGAGCGCCAGAGCGCTAGCCACTCAGCCATTCAGGCCCGAACGATAAAAAATAATCCTACAAAAATCCGTTGCAAATACTGTTAATAAATAGAGAATCTGCTAATCGATAGGATGACTGTTAATCAATAAATAGAGAAATAGAATAAAAAAAAAAAAAAAATTGACAAGGTGCAATAACATTAAAACACTAAAAAAACTCATGTTTCCTCTACATTGCAAAATTTATTATTAAATAACAAAACTAAAATAATTTCTTGTATGACACAATCCTAAATTTTTTTTTTTGTGATTCAGTTTCTCAAAGCATAAATTTATAAAAATACAAGATTTTAGTAACAAATTTTGTTTTTAAAATATTAAGTTAATTTGTACTGATCATGTTTTGATACAACATCATTGTCAGAAGAACCACATATAAAAAGGAAAATCCATTATTCTATCCCTATTTTCCCTTATCTATTTAAAGTAGCAGACTAATGGATTTTGGGAACACGTTTTACTACTTCTGGATTAGTTCCATTATATACATTCATTTTACATAAAAAAACATGTTATTCGTTCAGATTTTTTAAAAAAGAAATGTAATAAGGTAGTTTTCCCTTTATGACCATGTTTCTGAACCTTGACGGAGCTACTTCTTTTTAATGAAATTTTGAATAACGTTAAATTTGCTAAAATAGAATTTTAATGAAGTTATTCTACATTATATGCAAAATAAAGAACGTTAAGTAACGATTTGAATGTTTATTTGTGTTCATATTTATCATATCATTCATCATCACTTTATTTATGTCCATTTTACAGAAATCTGTACAGAAATGAAATTTAGTTAATAAAAATAGTATTTAAATACATCGTAATAATTCTGTATCATTACAAAAAAAAAAATCGATCAATAAAAACTAAAGAAAAAAATCGATTAAAATAAGACAAATCCTTTTGCTAAGGAAATACATTGTAAGAAAAAAAAAACCATTTATCTTACATTTCATAAACATTTACTCAGATTTAAGACTGCTTAAAAAATTGTTCGTTAAAAATGTTTTTAAAAAATTTACAGTTATGTTATTACATTTGCTTATAATTCCTTTAAATGATTTATTCTTTTTTTAAATTATTTCATTTTAATTTATTTCATGCGCATGTAAGTAATTAATTTTAAATTAAAGTAATTCATGTACTTGACGAAAAATAATAATTTTTTTTCAGTTTCAGTTATTTTTATTTCAGTTAATTTTATTTTACATCAAATCATTTTATTAAAAATACAGAAACTGGCAATTCATTTTAGAACTAACAGTAGTGCCATCTAGTGGTCGAAAACGAAACAAAGATTTCCAGAAGTAGTTGAAATTTAGATATTTAATATAAAATACTTAAATAAATTAAATACAAATATATAATATATTTACAAACCAATTATATTCAATTTTTAATAATAATAAGTAATAGTTAAATATTAATTACAAATATTAATTACGTAATACATGACCTTATCATGCATGTATTATGTAATTTTTTCCTTTCAACCCCTATGCATGTAGCACTTGGAATTAATGGAATTTGATTCCATTTGATGGAATGATTCCATTTGATTCCATTTAATGGAATTTTGGATAACAGTAAATTTTCTACAAATATATAATACAACAAGTCTCAAAATTCCTATAAAATTCATTATCATTAGACTGATATTTGAATATTTTTATACCGTCAAAGCTCCTTAAGTGACCCTCCCAGCTGAATTATGATGCGAATTATACTTCATTGTAAAACTGAATAGTTTTTGAGAGACACAATTTTTAAAAATTTATTAAAAATAAACTAATTTTAATGAAGTTGGGCTTCCATTAAATGAAAAAAGAGTAAACAAGTAACATAAAAAAAAAAAAAAAAAATTAAAGTCAATTCCTTCACTATATCGCAGAAAGTCCTTTATAAACAATTTTCGTTCATTTTTTTAAGTTTATCTGGCGCCATCTATTGGCAGATATATGCAACTTAAATCTAAAAAAAAACTAAAATTAATTAATTATTACTGAATTAATATTTGAAAAAACTATATTAACATCAAGTGTCATCCACCACAAGTTCAAAAACATATATTTGAAATTGAGTTTATGAATAAAAAGTATTTTGTTAATGATTGAAAATTTGAACAAGATATATATAGGGAGAGTGTGAGCTAATAGTAGAAATTGAAAAACAAAACAATCTTAAGGACATATATATATATATATAACCGAATCTTTGTCGATGTAAAGAAAGAACAAAATAAATTTCGTTTTCATACACAATATGCTTTTTTTTTTTTTTTTTCATCTTGGATACGTAGTGATCTTTCAAAAATTCCTCACTTAAAAGCTTGGTACAAAATTAAAGTCTTTTCAATGTTCAGGTAAAATGTTATTTAAATTCTCGAAGAGTTAAATATAGTAATCAGATATTATTTTAAGTTAAACTTTTTCTCATTTTATTAAAAAATTCTAATTTTTATTTATGTCAATGAGGTCTTGTTACGGATTGAAAAATAAAAGATATATATTAGTTATTAGGATTCCAAAAGCTCGAATATTAAATACTACATGATATATTAACATTTTCTAGCAGTAATATAGTTTTCAAACCATCAATACGAAAAAAGAAATTTTTATTCTTCCTTCAATGAAAAGAAAGGAATATGTGAAAAAAAATTACAATAGAAATCAGTATTAACAACAGATCTATTAAAACTACTACTGTTATATTCTCGATTGCCGGCTTAATTATTAAAAAATCGCCATTACGAAATTTGGCAAACCCATTTTGACACTGCCTTTCTTTCGAGGCTTCGTTTCCATATACGGCATGGTATAACTTCTTGTGTGCTTGCGATGCGCAATTGCCTTTTCGGAAATAATACAATAAAATATGTCTGAAATTCGCGTCTTGTTCTTCCATTTTTAAATTGGTATAAAAACTTCTTCTTCTTCTTCTTCTTCACCTATCCCCAAAGTCCAGCGGGACTAGACTAGGTGCATGAATCCAAATACCCGAAGAAAGTCCAAGACCATCAACGGACTGTCAAGGTGATCCTGACATCTGAGCCCCAGGCCCGCCAAGATGTGAGATGGTGAAGCCTGCTCAGAGGAGCACTTGGTGCAAGTGTCGAAAGCTTTCAAACCATCTGAGAAAGTCATAGTTCTGAGGTGTCCACTGAGCAAACGGGTGATTGCAGTTTGAGTATAAAACTAAATAACCAATCGGTGCAATTTTTTTTTTACTAGATTAAAGGCGGAAGTCCAAACAACAAGAAAATAATATAGGTTAGGTGCACTGAACACGTTGACAAAACAAAAGAATGTGCTAAGACCATCTATTGACAAAAATCTGCAACCACTTAGTTGCCGACTCAATAGTATAAAATAACATTTTAGCATTTTTTTTTTTTTTTTTTTTCCTTTATTTGCTAACTCCCAACCAGACAGACATAGTCCATTGGATTTCCGTATTATGGAAGTTGGGTCTGAAGTTTCCATACCCATACTGGGGTATGGAAACTGTCTACCAATAATCTGTTGATCGGAATATCCTTCTGTCAGGCTACAACAGAAGGATATTGCAACCCTTTACATGCTCACCTTAAGGGATTTCTTTCAAAAGTAAAGTTGTAAAATATGAGTGCAGAGTAGCTGGTACACAGTGTCTGCTACACATTTGATGTTCTAATGATAGTTGGCCTCAAGGGAAAGTATCCTGCATTTGAAAACAACATGATCAACATTAGAAACAATCAACATAAATTGAGTTTCGTTTCATTAAGAGAACTGTACATTTTTTGTACGTTTAAAAGGTTTGATGCTCAAAAACTCTTCAATTTCACTGGAGCTAATAGGATTTTTGGAAGTTTAATTTCTTGTACGACGTCTGTGAGTCGAGACAGCAAAGCTGTATGATGCTCAAAGCTCTTCAATTTCATTTTGTTAATTTCTTGTAAGTAGATGGGTTACGGAAGTAGATTATTTTAATCAATTAGTGCACATCTAAGTATGTACGCACTTCGTCACTTCCTGTGGGCATTGATAGAAAAAAATTATTCAATTTCATCAATGATCACTTCGACACGCTGTAGTTGTTCCATGCTACAATTGTTACACACTGTAGTTGTTACTTTAAATTGCTTCTCAATGAATTTAGTTCAGATCAATGGTTCTTATTCAGATTTCAATCCTATTACGTTAAAGACTTAGAAGGATGTATCATTGCGCTCAATCTCCAAGTAAACAAACAAAATGGATGTGCGGTTTTTAAACGAATTATTACTTACATTTTATCGAACTGTATCCATAGTATAAAGTATGTCCTTAAACTCTGTCCTTATTTATAACTACTTAACAATTCCCATTTCCACATTTGGAGGAAACAGGCGTGTTATTCATCTGCTCTTCCTACTTTCGTTTTCGTAACAACAACCTTTATTTATAGAAACATGGTTATACTTTTGCTTTGTCTTTGCTCGATCCTGCACTCTTCTTCTGTTTATTCTTAGATGATTGGAAATTTTTTCTTTTCTTCAAATATCTTTAGTTACTCTTACCATGGACTCCTCAAAGGGGTCCAATCCTATATAGTAACTCCTTTCAACCATTTGACAAATCCACAACATACGAATTGCAAAAACATTCTCACTTAACAGACATCCTAAATAAGATTAATAGCTTCAATTCTGTGGAAACATTTGATGAATACGCAGACTCAATGAAAATATTTCACCAAAAAATTCTGATAGAACCAACAATTATTATTTAAGAGATAACAGGTGGGCTGAAACGTTCGTAGGCTTACACATAGATGGCACTACTAGTATTACATCCATATGCTTTTTAGTTAGCCACTATCTTCAAAAGACACGTGTATAAATTTGATAGCTGTTGCACCATTAGTGTGTGAGTTATAGCATTTTTAGTGAAGCAACTTTTGTTAATTTGAAAAAAATGGATAAAAAGAAATTAGTGTGTTAATAAAGCATTGCTTTTGACGAAAAAAAAAATTTATTGAAGCCAAGGCTTGGCTTGATAAGCATTATTCGGACTTTGCATCAGGAAAATCAACCGTAGAGAAGTGGTTTGCTAAATTGAAACGAGGCGAAATGAACACCGAGGACGATGCACGCAGTATATGCCCCAAAGAGGCTGTTATCGACGAAAACATCAAAAAGTCCACAAAATAATTTCTGATAACAGTAAAGTGAAGTTGATTGCGATAGCTGAGACCCTAAAGATATCATAGGAACGTGCTGGACATATCGTGAATATATTTGGATATGCGAAAGCTCTGTTCAAAGTGGGTGCTGCGAGCTCACAATCGACCCAAAAACAACAACGAATTGATGATTCTAAGCAGTGTTTGGAGCTGTTCAATCGTAATAAACCCGAATTTTGAGTCGATGTGACAATGGATGAAACATGGCTCCATCCTTTCACACCGGAGTCCAATCGACAGTCAGCCGAGTGGACTGCACGTGATGAACACTAAAAATGCTATAACTCATATACTAATAGTGCAGCAGCTGTCAAATTTATACACGTGTCTTTTAAAGGTTAGGGCTAACTAAAAATCATATGGATTTAATACTAGTAGCCCCATCTATGTGTCAGCCTATGAACTTTGCTGCCCACGTGTTATTTCTCCTACCACAAACAAACAATTAAATGTTGACATCCTGAAAGTCGGGAGGAAATGCATTGTATCCATTAAAAGACTAACAGCTTTTGTCAAATTTAACAGCTGACTGGTCTGCTTCACTGAATAAGGCTCAAACTCCTGCGCTGAAGAAGAAAGCACTCAATATTTCTCAAAGACAAAGGTAACTAGTTAGAAAAAGACCCATATCAGACAGGAACTTACTAGAGCTTTCCAACAAATTAAGCTTCTCTCCTGCAAGAAGAATTCTCATATCTCTCCAATTAAGATATTAATAATTCGTTCCATACAAAAAAATCCAAAATGCATCCTCAATATCTTGCGTTGAAAAAGCAGAAAGCACTCAATATGTCGCAAAGACAAAGGTAACTAGTTAGCAAGAGACCCATATCAGACAAGAACTCACTAGAGCAGGGGTCGGCAACCTTTTGAGTCGAAAAGCCAAAAATTACAATTTACAAAATTTCAAAGTTTTTAAAGAGCCACAAAATTTTTTCTGGCCAACAATAAATAGTACTCGCATAAATAAACTTTCTTGATAAAAAAAAAAAAAACTAATCCATTTATTCATAAGAAAAAAATATCTATTTATTCATATATAAGTATTGTTTTTCACAACAAATTAGATAATATATATATATGGCATTATTAGATAATTACTTATTATTTAAGTAAAAATTAAAACAAAACAATTTACTTACAAAAATTAAAAACAATTGAGTAGACATTTACTTACAACATTACAATGTAACTTGTATACTTCAATAACATACATTTGAGCAAACAAATTCTATGGGAGCGTTGGCTTTGCATGGTTTTAGAAAGTTTGGATAAATTTGGCTCATAACTCATTGTTTTAGGTTTCAAACACGACTCTAAATTTTCATTTTTGTTTAGTGCAAGAAAATCTTGCTCGTACGAATATGTCGATCCGAAGATAGTCAGCACTCCAAATGCCGACTTCTTCACCTCACTGTAGCAACCTGGAAGACTATTCCATGCGTCGAATATAAGTGCCTCAACTCGCGACATTTCTTTTAAAGCTGTCCACTTTTGTTGCGTTACGTACATACATTTCTGGACCTCCAACTCTTGCAACTTGCTTTTCAATTCTGTAAATTTTCCATTCAACAAAGCTTTACTTTTAAATCGATCAATTGCATCTCTAGAGATCCAGTATCAATTCCAAATGGCTCAATGTGGATTTCGTTACTATTTGTGTTGAGAGGATTTACTATGAATGCTAGAGTAGTTTTGAATCGCTCAAATCTGTCAGCAAATTCATCTTTAATTTTTTATAACTGTGCTGAAGTACCTCAGCACAGTTATAACAACAGTTGCACTGGTTTTATCGCGATATTGCTTTAAAAATTGAAAATGAAGTAATTTACCGCTCTGAATATCTTCTGCAAAAAGAATTAATTTTTCTTCAAAACAAACCAATTCTTCTACCAAAACATAGGCTGGGTTTCCCTTTCCTTGCAGTTTTAAATTCAGCTCATTTAATTTCGCTGTGATATCCACCATAAAGTAAAATTTTTGCAACCATTTGTCGTTCTCTAATTCAGGGTGATTAATGCCTTTTTCATTTAGGAATGTTTTTATTTCATTCAAGCACAAAGCAAAACGTTTCAACACCTTACCTTTGGAAAGCCATCGCACTTTATTGTGAAGAAAGAGGTCGAAATACTGAGTCTCCATTTCGTTTAAGAATTCTTTGAACTGATGATGGTAGAGTGCTTTTGACAAGATGCTGTCAACAATCTTGATTACCAAATTCATGACCTCAACTATTTCGGCCGGAAATGTTTGGGCACAAAGCACTTCTTGGTGTATTATGCTGTGAAACGTAAGAATTTCGAGGTTTATTTTGCTCTGAAGAATCGTTGTTGCCCCTTTATTTTTCCTGTCATACTTCTGGCTCCATCAGTTGCTATTGAAACGATTTTATTTAAATCGATCTTATTGTCTTCAAGGCATTTTTGCACGGCATTCACTATATCTTCCCTCTAGTTTGTCCCGAGAGCGGTAGCAATCTAGAAGTTCTTCTTTTGGACCTTGGGAAGACATATACCTGACGAAAATGGCAACTTGTGCCGTGTCTTTCTTGTCGCAAGACTCATCTATAGCAAGTGATCAGGCAGAAGAAAGTTGAATATCTTCCACCTGCAAATATGTTATATTTGAAGACATTTTAGCTATTCTATCTTGTACTGGTTTTAGCGGATAGTGGCAAATCTTTGATTTTTTTCAAGATTTCTGGTTTGTTTTTGAAATCATGAAACAGTTTTTCAGATGAACGTATGAAGCAATCTTTGACATATTCACCATCTGTGAAGTTACTTAACATGGAACTTGATTGCTGTTTTTTGTTTTGGAGCTCGTCTGCAGCTTTTATTCGTTCTTCGCCGGCTGGATATTTACTAGCAAACTGAGTATGTTTTTTAGTGAAGTGTCTCTCTAAATTTGATTTTTATTGTGTGCGAGTTTTTCGTGGCAAATGAGACAAGTCGGAAGGCCATCTGAGTTGCATATGAAAGCGAACGACTCCGTCCAATCCCGATTGAATTCTCGATGCTCTTCTTCAGTTCATAAATAATTTAGATACGAAACACTATTTGTTTCACTCTCTCACGTACTGATTGACTATAAGTACATAGTTTCATCGCATCGTCGCCTCCCGTGTGCGGTGATCGCCAACTGGCACGAACGGACTTGTCAGAACGTGTTTATCACGGCGCAGTCTGCACATTTTAGTTTTTTTTTTTTTTTTTTTTTAATTTTGGCAAATATTAGATACTTAGTTTACAAGTAAAGGTGTTATGCCCAGCTATGTTGAAATCAATGAAAATTGCCGAACATATAAACAATCTAAAACTGCAAATACCTACCTACTTTGGTCCTCAGAGTTCGAAAATAGGTTTATTAAATAACAATTTATAGGTACTTACACTTATAATTATTACTTTACTCTAATTTTTAAATAATAAAAGCTATAAAATAGATAAATAATAAAATAGGTAATTTATTAAATATATATTTTAATAAAAACACTTACAGTAGTACTTTGTTTCTTTTTTGACAATTCTTATTGACTTCAAAAAAGTAGTTAGGTATCTTTTTTGGAAAAAAATATGTATAATATGTATTTTAAAAATATAATACTTATTATGTTACCTACCTTTACTTCGGTTTTTTATTATTTTTTATACATATACATGTACACACATAACTTTGAGAAGATAATTCGCTTCTAACTCTTTTACTTGAAACAACAAACTATACGTCACTGCCAAAGCACTGATGAAGACGCCAAATTGTCTTGCATCGAAAGCGAATTAAAACTTACATAGAAACATCCGACGACGGCGTCATTCAAAAGCTTCCGAGGGACTGACGACAGTGACGACGCGTGTCACGGGGAGGGGTGTAGTGAAAAGCGAGTACAAGTGGCTGAGAGATGGAATCGGTGCCTAATCCTCGTTAATCGATTCAGAACGATTTTTAAATTTTTTTTTTTTTGATAAAATAAATAATATTAGCGTATGGGAACACATCAAAGAGCCGCATGTGGCTCGCGAGCCGCAGGTTGCCGACCCCTGCACTAAAGGTTTCCGAAAAATTTGCTACAAGAAGGGGCCTGATGGCCGAGTGGCTAGGGCTCTGGCGCTCGGTACCACAAGTGTCGAATTCAAGTCTTAAACCTCTTAAAAAATAGAACGCTCGATTAACCTCTTAAAAAATAGTAACGCTCGAATTCTGAAATCGTTATTATATGAATGATAACATCTTCCAATTAAGCATTTGATTACTCATTTTTTCCCAACAAAAAGGTTATAAAACTAACTAAAATTCCAAATGATCGTTTGTATAAAAGCCAAATATTTACAAGTTGTTAAGTTTTGCTGCAATTTTTAATTCTTGCTACGCAAATGATTATATCAATTAAGCAGTTTCTGTGTCAGTTGACAATTTGTTTACCAATAATAAACAATAAAGTTTATTTATTTTCTCAATTGTCAATTTGATTACCAATAATAAACAATTAAGTTTATTTATTTTTCTTAATTGTCAATTTGCGTGTCAACACAAATTAATTACGCTTTTAACTTCCACAATTGTCAATTTGAGGATCAATAAAAATTAATTACGCTTTTTGACTTCCTCAATTGTCAATTTGTGTGTCAACAAAAATTAATTACGCTTTTTAACTTCCACAATTGTCAATTTGAGGATCAATAAAAATTAATTACGCTTTTGACTTTCTCAATTGTCAATTTGTATGCCAAAAAAAGCTTTTTAACCAATTGTCAATTTTGAGGATCCAAAAAATTAAACGCTTTTTTCTTCCTTTTCAATTTGTTGTCAACAAAAATTATTTAGCTTTTTTCCACAATTGTCAATTTGAGGATGAATAAAAATTAATTACGCTTTTTGACTTCCTCAATTGTCAATTTGTGTGCCGACAAAAATTACCAATGTGTTCAACTTTCGCAACTGAGCTTCAGCAGCTTGGTGTATAGCACTTTAGGTGTGGTTGGTTCGAAACTTGATAAGAAAAACTAAACTGGAATCTTTAGTGCCTTTGATAAAATGAGCACAATAAATCTATAAAGTAAGATATCCTTCTGTTGCAAGAGATGAGTGCGAATTCGCATGTTCTAATTTTGGGAGATATTCGTTCAAAGTTGTTGCAATTAGGTATTGCAATATCGGACTAAAAGTTCAATACCGATATTCGGTATTTTTAGATCTCAATACAGGGATACCGGTTTTAATACCGGTAGTAGATATTTTGGAAAAGAAAGAAAACACAGGGTTTTTTTTTTTTTTGTTGTTGTTGTTTTATTTGCCAGGTTTATTAGAGAATGTAAATATCACAAAAAACACTGAAATGGCAAGGCATCTAATGCTGCCATTTTACTTATAATTTTATCCAAATTATCTTTTTTTTTTTCAAAAAAATCTAAAATTCCCTGATGGCTTGGGCTTAGAAACTATGCTTGAGTTTGTATCTTCAAAGCAATTAGATTCTTTCCCCTTTAATAAATTTGCATCATGTTTCGTTTTTAAATGTGTATGGAGTCCGCTGTACTTCCTCCGTTCAATTTGATAAATCTTGAACATTTTTTACATTGTGCCACCATATTATTTTCATCATATAAATAATGAAACCAAACCGAAGTATTATCAACTGATTTTTTATGTTCTTTAAAGTTATTCTTATTCATTAATATGGGGTATTATTTATGAGTATATATATATATTAAATCTGAAAAATATTTGGAACTCTAAAGTATGATATGCAAATACAATATGAATAACAGACTCACCAATTTAAAAAATATCGAAAATTACACTTTTTCATAACTACAACCTTGTTTTCACAGATAAGAATTCTGAATAATAATTTTTCACACATAAGAATTCTAAATTTCTAGTAAATACCGAAAAACCGGTATTTAAACTTGTGAATACCGGTATTACAAAATTGTACAAAAGGCTCAAAATACCGGCATTCGGTATTCCGGTATACCGGTATTGCAATCCCTAGTTGTAATGTCTCAGGTTCTTCATTCGAGTAACCTAAATCTGTTACACAGCTGTCTGAACTTGACCCATTGAAAAAAAAAAAATCAGGAAAAATAAGAATCCAAACAACTTAATTATCCTTGCTTCCATCAATAAAAACATCTGCTTTTGTTCAAACAAATAAAATCAGTGTTTTTTTTTAAAGTGCGCTAATGCGACAAAAGATAAAATAACTATACAGTAGCTAGAAAGTATAGGTGACATAACTATAAGTTATCTTAGTTATAATACAACTTTTTTAAATTACATAAAAATTCACATTAAAAATGTAACAACTACAAACCACTAAAATTACACGATTAAGACACAATTTTTTTTTTTTTTTTTTTTCCTTTTTTCGCTTTTCTAAAATGATTTATATTTGTAAACTTGCGCAATTGATAACGTACAAATACACATAAAGTTATAGAACATCATTTGGATTTATGTTGTGAATAGAAGTCTAGGGTAATTATTCTATACAATTTATACATTTATTATTTTAGAGCAATAACAGTTGTAGCAATCAGTTTTTACACAGATGAAACTGCTTTATGCATTCAATAAAAGATAATTGACATAGAGAATTTTTAAAATGATTATGCAACGAATAATTATTCATATATAAATGATATTTGAAGTAAATAAATATAAAACTATAGTTTATAGTTTATACGTGCTTAAAAGAAATAGATTTTAAATAAATTATAAGTTAAAATTTAAAATAAATGCTTAAAATAAATATTTATAAATAAATGTTAAAATGTTCTTAATAAATGTGGTTTAAAATTTAAAATTAAATAAAAAAAAAAATTATGTAATAAAAATAAATATTAAAAAAAAAAAGGTTTAAATAAATGTTTGAAGAATAATATTTATTTCTATGATTATATGGAATATCGAATATGATTATCAATATAATCATCGTATTTGGTGGATTTCTATAATCCCACATAATATAGTTTTGAATAATAATGACAAATTCAGTTAATGGCATTGTTTAAACGTTGCCTATAATACATAGCTCACATAATTATTGTTGACTAATCTATTAAAAAAATTTTTTGTCTAAAAATATACGTAGAATTTACGATAGTAAATTTCACCTTTTATTCTTTTTCAATTTTTTTCCCGACCATTTAAATTAAAATTTTACAAATGCCAATAAAAATGTAAGTTCCAAAAAGATATGCCTCGATGCAAATCTAGTTAGAAATTTACTGATTAAGTCTACAAATGTATATTTTTTCGATTTTTTTTTTTTTTTATTTTTTTTTAGTTTTTACCAGTTACTAAAAAAAAAAAAAATGACGATTCCATTGAATCCGTGAATCATACGCCGTAAAACATTTGCCCGTTACAGTAAATATCAAAATATAGTTAAATAAATGTCAAATCATTATTTCAAAATTATCATAATCATGTAATTATCAAAAATGGAACAAAAGTTTATCAGATCCAAATGGCAATTAAAACACAAACTCAGTTTTATGAAGCAAATTCAACAAACACAATGTGAATACTACGGAAAGTTATTTTAAAAATTTTACTACGCATGCGTTAATATTTTTAAGAATTCTTACCTATTTCCATAGAAGGTCTGATGATGATTAATTCAAAAGATTTATCCATATGTGCTGATGGCGGCTGACCAAATATATTTCCCATCTTTCTTGCGTTCTTTCACAAAGTTCAACACGTTTGCCTTACGGTAACTGTATATTTAAAGAATGTTGTTGTTATTATTATTATTATTTGTTTTGTTTTATCATGCAACGGATTTGGCAACACGTTGAAAGCATTCAAGTTGCGTGAATTTAAAACTCAGTTCGTTCCAAATTCTTCGTTGATTTACGCAATGTCAGATTCTTATGTGAATATGGTAAATACAAACCATAGGCCAACAATCATAAAAAAAAAGCACATAAAATCAGTGCACCTGTTTTCTATAAAAGGAGGAATAACTGTCATCAAAATTCTTATTGACATCGATTGCAATCGTCAGTTACGCCATTTTATTCTTTCGTAAAATAATCTAAGAACCGAAAATTATCACTTTTTCTTTATTTCTATTTCATATATTTTAATTGTTAACATAATTTTAAAAGAAACAAAAAATTAAGCTTTAATTTAGAATTTATCAATAAACTTATAAAAAGAACATCTATAAATAATTAATCTTTTTTCAGAAAATACCTTATTTGCATTTGTATAAATAACAAATTCGGCCCATGCAAGTAAAATTTAACAAAGTTAATTTTACTTATATTTGGTGGCCTGATAGCACTCTGGCCGTTGGTATCACAGGCCTCAGGTTTAAATCATGGTGGTAGCATGGATGTTTCTTAGTGGTTCAGAATCGGGGCCTGAATGGCTGCTGATTGTCTAGCGCTCGGTGCCATAGGTTTCGGGTTCGAGTTCCGGGGGTGCCATGGATGCTTGCAGTGGTTCGAATTCACTTTAAGAATAAGGTTCCGGTCTCATATGACTTAGAGCGTCACAGAGCCCAGTCCGACTTCACACTCACCACATCATTCCCGAACTGTATAGGAGTAACTCAGATCTAGGCACAGTGTAGTAGTAGTGGTTTGGAATACACGTTAAACTGTAGGTCCCAGTCCAATTAGCCCAAAGTGTGCACAAAATTACCGCAAAGCGATAAATCGAACCAAATATACAAGGATTGTGAATTTGAATTAAGTTATTGTATTCCAAAATTACTTGGATGCTTATTAGTGCTTATTCCGAATTACTTAAGAAATTTTTTTATATTTGATTGTAATAAAATTTCAAGTACAAATAACTTTAGATCAACATGTAAATGATAAAATTTTGACGGCCAATGAATTAATAGCTGGAGTAACGCAATGAGTATCCGAATTGTACATAAATCAGGCGAAATTAAAGATCATGGGAACAAGTTTCATACGAATTTAATTCAGCCTACTCACTTTGACTGTGCGTATACCTCACATACGAGTTCATGTGAAGCTGCGTCCATATTGAATGCACGAGTCGCGAGCCAACGTTCTTCCGAACTCAACCTCTTGAAAAAACCCCGTTTATTTCCCCTTACCTGTGAGACTAGACGTTTTGGGAAGGTCGCAAATCCTATGGCACGTAACTTTTCTTTAAAGAAATCTGGAATGGAGATTTTATTTAAAGGAGAATTGGTAAACGTTCTTTGCATAATTAGCGTTTCCAGCGACATCTAGGCGAGAGCACTAGAGCAAGTAAATCAGTCTCGCTAACTTGGTGCCTGGCGTTCGGTACCACAGGTTTCGATTCAAGCCCGGCGGTGCCATGGGTGTTTGTAGTGGTTCGAATCCACTTTAAGCCCTAAGTCCCGGTTTAATAGATCGTAGAGCGTTGTGCTACTCGAGTCCGTAGCATATCTTCAAGCTACATGTGCCCCCAGGTAGTGCTAAATGAGTAACAGCAGATTCGTTGGTGCAACCCATTTTGGGTTGCTCACAGGGATATTGTCAATACGACCCAGTCTTCGACGCAATTTTAAAAAGAGTATCTCTAACCAATTATAAACCGGTTTGTTTCAGTGTGAACAGAAATCTTCAAATGAATGTACTGTCTCAGAGCCCTTCAGACCATAGTCAGTTTTTCTCGCACATCAAAAGGGTTTCACGGACGTCATTTTCGATCAGCTGTAAGTCGCAGCTAATAAAATTAGGCTCGTTTCTCGCGATCAGACGGAGACACTCTCAGCGCGATAGACTCGTCTAGTATTCCGCTTATACTGAAACAAATCAGTTTAGAGGATTTCACAAACAACGCATATACTCAAATGTGGACGGGGGGTTTGAAATAGCATGTCATCATTTGAAAGAGGACATGCAATCGGGTTAAAGGAAGCAGGATGATCATTTGTGTCGAAGTAAAGCCACCATTCCATAAATACGATAGTACATGATAACGAACAGTTATAGTTCTCACAGTACTTAATTGTACACCAGTGACTGCAAGGAACAGTGATCAGCAACGGAAAACGCGGTCTGAATGCCTGAGGTCAATATATCTACCACTCTCACATGTGGCCACCAACGAAAATATGCAATCCGAACTCACTCAGTTTATTGATTGCGGCCATGAATCCCACTTCATATTGATGCAGTTTGGTTTGTAGCTCTACGGTCATTTTGTGCACACTTTAGGCTAATTTGACTGGGACCTACAGTAAAAGTGGATTCCGAACCACTCACAAACATCCCTGCCACTGCCAGAATTCGATCCTGAAGCCTGTGATACCAAAGGCCAGAGCGCTAGCCAATTAACCATCAAGCCGCACACTTCACATTGGTCCGCGATGATAAGAGAAAATCATTTGGAGACAGTGGTTGGATATAACTAGCTTGATAAATAGAATTTATGGTCTGAGATACCATATTATTTCATAACCGATTTTCTTTGGTAGTTATCCGCCATATCCATACAACATGTCGATGATAATCATCCCGTTGTGTTGCTTTTCCTCTCGCAAAATCCAAGGCATATGTTTCAACGGAATATTACCCGATCTCATAGGATACTAACTTCTGTCTCATTGTCTTGTGCTTGTCAAAACCCTGACAAGCGCACTGCTCGCCTCATGCCCCAATTTCATGAAGAAACTGTAATTCAAATAGAATGCCAGCACGCTCTCTGGATCTGTATCCCGTTGAGCATGTATGGGATGCATGCATGCTATTGGCTTCCAACCTCAAAATCTTATAACTGCTTTAAAGTGATCAATGGGCATTAATACCGATGGAATTCACTGTTAACACCGTAAACAGCATGAGATATCGCTGTCCGCCATGTATTGCTGGTCGAGGGGTATTCAGACGCACTATTTTGATTTTTTTTTTTTTTTTTAGTTGTATTTAATGTGTATGTCAGAATTTAAGATATTTTATGTTACTGCTGATATCATAAATATACTATGTGTAACATTTTCTTCCTGTATTATACAATATGTAAATTAAAAAAAGATTGTTATCAAGCTTCATTCAATTTACTTGCATGCTTTTTGAATTATCATCAGTTTGCATAAATTATAAAATCAAATGAAATAAATCAGAACACCGTAAGCTAAATATTTTTTTATTCATTAACAATATACGACTTAATTACAATCTATATTATTGCAAATACAAGTTCATGGGTAATTATTAATAAATTGGAAATTAATTGTAGAAAATATTAAATAGATAATTCTAACAAGGTTTCAGTTGAATAAATCTTATCTATAAAAAAAAAAAAAGTATAACAGATTTAATAGTAAAAACTTTGGTATTTTCAGAAGAAATAATGAAAGCTAAAGTAGAAAAGAATAAATATCAACAAAATGAGGACATCTGAAATATGATATACAAGATTCATTTGATAGCTATGCATCATACATTAAATTAAATAAATAAAACATACTAGGTGCAATCAAAAGTCCCTATGCTATGCTAATTTGCTTTGAATGATTCACTAAATTAACTTTCTAATACACTCCTTTTTAATTATCTACATTCTATTATAATATTTAACATCTAATTTATTATTAAATATGTACAATAGAATAAATGAAATCATTTATCAATTAAAAGTGTTCAAAATTTAACTTTTTTATGCAAAAGAATAGTAGTAAACCTTTCATAATAAAAATCAATATCTCTCATGTGATTCAGCCACAGTAAATCACTTGAAAGTAAAACTGAAAAATGTGTGAATTATTTTATGTCTCAAGAAGTAATGGGTTCTTTTACTTCTTTTGTGAATTCAGACTTTTAAGTATACAATTTTTTTTAAGTAAAAAATAAAAATCTAAAATTTGGCTTCAAGATTAATGTGTGGAACTAAGATGACAAGAAAATCATAAACATGTGGTATAGGTAACTTTTTAAAAAGATAATACTGAGTAAGAAAAAATATGTTTTATTTTCTGACAATTTTATTTTTATCAAGCATGCATTTATAATTTAATGCATTTTATGATTTAGTTATTTTTTCTAGAAAAATCTATATTTAATGAGGTGAGAAATATCTGTTTATTCTAGTCTGAAATATTTTTTATACAATATATAAACACATTGATAAAATAAATCCAGGAACTTTTTGATTACACCTTACATGATCACAAAATCATACATATATAGCACTTTAAACATTCATGCATTAAACATTGACATAATTTTAGACATACAAAAATCAATTACATGAAAACATAATTCAAATAAAAGAAATACGTGCAAATATACAAAAATTAGTATGAGGTTTAACAAATAATTATTTAAAGTTTTAATTTTATAGTTGAAATTAATTGTAGAAATTTAGAAATGAAACATATAACCAGGTTAAATAAAATGAAGTCATGTACTCTTAAAATAAAATGTTGATTGTATACTAAATAAAATCATACAAATCAGAATACTTTTTAAATAGTAAAAAGTTTATAGTTTTTTTTTTTTTTTTTTAATCTTTCTTTAAATCTCATCACAGGCAAAATGGACTTGACTAGAGAAAAATTGGCAGATGTATCGTCATGTTTACAAAAATTATATATGTATAAAAAAAAAAAACATGGAAAATTTTTTGAATTTACTGCTTAATATGTATCATTTCATAGTACACCAACATGACAATTACGTCCAATATTGTTTAAAGTTTTGGTATTGACAAAATTTATTTCGTTCATAAAATAGTTTCAACATAAAAATTGTCATTTTATTATAAGTATTTATATTTTATAAATATAACATTAATGTTTAAAATAAAAATTTTCTAGAAAGTAACTGTTTTGAAAGTATTTTTAAATAAAGTTGCTTAACTGCAATGTTTTCGACCATGCGAAAACTTACCTGAATAATTCAAATTATTTCTTTAAAGTGAGAATTTTACAATTAAGCATTTTAAGAATCTTTTAAATGTTGAATTTAGTTTTATAAATTTGATATATAAAAAAGCATTATAAAAACTTTACGTCAAATTTCATATGACCAATAACAAATATAAATAAAGACTTTTCATTTAAATTCATTTTAATAGGCATACAATTTTTGTACAATATAGCTATTTAACTTTAATAATAAGTAAATGTCTGAAGAATTAGTTACACTTAAAAAGAATTGAATAGAATAACTTTATTTAATATTATGAGTCCTTTTTAAATTAAAGAAACATAAAAGAAACTTTGAGATTTAGATATTTTCATATAAAATAACTCGATTTATATGATCTAATATTTTTCTATTTACAGTTATGACTAATGTAGCCACATTATACATAAACACTTATGTTGGTCACTGTTGTATAGTGATTATCATGCGAAAATAAAAAATTAATTAAATGTCTTGCAAACAAAATTTGTTTTTTTCCCATAGATATAAAATTTTTCAAGAAAAACTAATCATAATATTCTTCATATTTTAATTATTACATTTAGGAAGATATAAAATATATATTATAATGCACAATTGCTAAGTTGTTACTTAAAAGCAACCAAATTATAAATAAATGGAAAATCAATTAAGAAAATTTTACTAAAATGTTGTATTCATTTTTTATTATATTCATTATATGAAAACACTTTTTAATAAAACCATTAGAAATATGAAAAAGAAAAGATGGGAGGAAGGGGGAGGTGTATTTTTTCTTTTAATATTTAAGAACATTTAATAGCTAAAATATTTTATTTTGAATATGTTTGGGTGCTTGACATATAATATTTGTAAACTGTAGTAAAAGCAAATAGCTATAAAAATTACAAAAAAATAAATAAATAAATAAATAAATATGAAGAAAGATCAATGAATTAACAAAAGGTTGATAATATTTTAAACATTCAACAATTTAATTTTTATATTATGACTCTCTCTAAAGATGATAGAAGAAAGATTTTCAATTTTAAAAATAATTTGAAATGTGCTAAACTATTAATTTTCATATTTCTTAATTTCATGAGATGATAAGTATAAAATGTAGTTAATTATCATATAGTAGTAAAATAGAATACCTGAGAGATAAAGCAAGGTTATTTCATTCATATATTCATTACAGAATATCAATAAATTTGTTATTTGTGAAGATATTTCTCAAGAATTCATAATATTAAATACTATTATAAGCATAGGATGCAATTTAATAAAAGTTTCATTTATTATTTTTCAAAATCTATTGAAAAAATTACACTATAATTAAGTCCTAGTTGGGAAAAAAAAAATCCTTCATGATGATATTAAAAGTTAACAGTTCTAGTTGTCTTTCATGTAAATAGATATAATTCAAAATTTGCATATAAAAAGCTATAAGCAGCAATATATAGATATTTCCTTTATCTACTTTTTGCAATAAAAATTTAAACATAACTCACAAAAATTAATGTTTTTGTTCATATTCTTTAAAAATAGTTTTTCTTAGTCATGGATAAAAGTTTTTTTTTTTAAGTAGCTTATTTATTTGATTCCTCTTAATTAGAGGTCAACTAATTTATTTATAATTATAAATTTGCACAATACATATATTCCAAGCTCAATACCTGGATAAAAAATAGAGCCTCAATTGATTGTCTAATGTTCTACAATTTTACGATATAAATAAATAAAAAAATATTTATAAATAAACAAAAAAACAATTACACAAATTGTTCAAAAAAATGAATGATCACAATAAATTATATATGCCAGATATATATTTTAGAAAAGTTTTTTGTTGATAAAAATCATTTTTGACAAGTGATAAAAAAATCTAGTTAATTTAGAAGACATTTTTGATTAAAAGAAATTAAATACAACTGGTTTTTAATTGTATAAAATTTGTCATATTATTCAAAATTATTATTCAATTAAATTTTAAAGCTTATATGAATTTTATGAAAATATTGTATTATTTACAACAAATTTTCTAACAGTAAAGTTATTTTATTGGGAAGAATATTTTAAATGGTAAAGCTGTAAATCCCTATAGTTACTAAAAAATACATTGCCAATATAAAAAAAAACATAATTCACATTCAAAGTTTTAAAAAAGAAACACCAGAGAAGTTCTCCATAGTGTTTCTTTTTAGAATATAATAAATTTATATAACTTTCTAATCAATTACCATGATTACTCATCAAATAAAAACAAAATTAATTTTATCAATCTGAATGATTATCTCTAACAATATAATCTTAAAACAATTGAACAGTATTAGAAAATATTGTTGAACACTAATTCTGTAATGTGAATAATATAATAAACATTGAGAGAATTAAGATGTAATTTTTATACATCTATATATATATTTTATAATAAATTAGGTTTTTCTAAGTGGAATGTTTAAAAGATGAAAAAATTTCTACTGTACATTATTTTAAATTATCATTCGCTTTATATTAGAAAAATAATGAATGCATCAATCACTTTAAATTGTCAATTAAAAACTCAAGATAAAACACAGAAAATATTTCCTATAACTGACTTATTAAAATAACCTAAAATTCAATAAATCATTTAACCTTAATTCATTAAATCCCTATACAATTTGTTTAATTACTTCAATTAATTTTAGTTTATTATACATCACAATTGCATTAATATTAGTATATATATTTATTTCTACTTTTTTTATCAATAAAGTTCATTTATTGCTGAAATTATAAAAAACATTTTTAATATAATAATGTAATTTACTCAGAAATTTTAGGCTTTAGAGTAAATAAAAATGTGCATATTAAATAAATATTTGATGATAATTATATATATAGATATAGTATTAAAATAACTAAAGAGCTGGAACAATATAGCTGCACAGGAGTAACTTTTGAAGGAAATATGGAATAAAAAGACACAACCACATACATACACTAAAAAAAGAATTTGGAAAAAATATATTTTCTTCATGCTTAGAATTTTATGTTTTTCATACTCAATATGAATATTAATAAAATCAGAAAAATCTGAAATAGATTGAATATTTTATTTGATTTACATTATATACTATAATGTAGAAACTTAAGATTTAAAAAAAATTCACCACATAGAAATATGGGGTTAAATTATAAAAACAATTAACATCAGATCAATGCTATTCCAGAAACAATATAGTCATAATACTTTGATTTCATATAATACATGATATGCATGTGGCATATGATAAACTCATACTAAATGTTTTTAAACCACGATTTAAATTCATAAGCCATTTCAAAACGAGAGTTACTTCATTTTCATCAGGAAATTCTTGAGATATAATAGATTTGAAGCAATTCTGTAAGCCCTCCAACTGGTGCAAGTGCTCCCCATAATTTGAGTTGCGAAGAAGATTTTGTACGAGGCGTAAATAATTGAAACGTTTCTGAAAATTTTAAATAATTGTTATTAGAAAGATTTAGAATTTTCAAGGAAATATTACTTGATTTATTATTTTGTATTTTTAGAAACTTTCGTATTATTATTATTTACAAAAAACTTCTAATTGAAATAGTATAAAATGTATGTAAGCAATTAAATTATTTCTAAATCAATAATAAAAAAATTGTAATAACAAAATGTCCAGGTATAGTCATCTGTATTTGTATAATTTCTTTTATTATTATTAGAATATTTACAATTGCAATATCATGGCATGCATTAATAGTGCTGTTTGATCATTAAATAATTGTTTCACAAAAAATTTATCCAATCAAGTTAAAAAAAAAAAAATCCCTAGATTGCAAAATTTAAAAATTTGTGAAAATTTAAAATTACACAAAGTGAATAAAAATCACAAATTATAACTCTGCTTTTGATGTAATGACAGTCACAATTTGACACAGATACTTCTTACTCTTTCTTCAGAAAATAAGTAAATTATTATATTTGCAACTTTTTTTTACCGTTTTATCTTCTTGTCGGTTTTTTTAATATTAATTTTTAAACTAATGTACTATTTCAAGCATATATTTGAACTACAAATTTTAAGAAAAAGAATTAAAATATAAAATTTGATTACTTTTAAACAAAAAATACTTAGTTGATATTCTGTACATATGAGAATATTAAAATAAATGTTAAAATAAAACAAAAAATAAAATAACCTGTTCTCCAGGTAACAAATCAGTCAATTGCCTCACTATAATATCTAACAGTACTTTGATGTCATTTAGGTAAAACAAGTCAATCAATTCAGGAAATGAAAACATATCAACCATAAATTTCATTACAGAATTTGCTGTGTCTTTACTAAGAGTTAAAATTTTACATGGATCCTCTGAAATATAGAAACACTCAATTAAAACTAAAAATCTTCATAAAGAATTATAAAATTCAAAATGGTGCAATAAAATATGACTTTATTTTAAAAATTAGTGCATTTGAAATGACATTTATGATTTGAAATAATAATCTAGTTCTACATATTGTTGTAAGGAAAAAATGATAAAAAATTAAAACTGATTTATCATACCATAAAAAATGTAAATAATAAAATACATATAATCCTTAAAAAAAAAAATATGGTAGAATGATTTGCCACATCATTTGCCACATCAATGGTATGGTTGACTACTCTTATCTCAATGAATTGTGGGCACTTTTTTCTTTCTTTTTTTTTTCTATTTCTTCTTTGTTTATTATTTTTATTCCGTAGTGCTTCTTAGAATAAGATAAGGAACCTTTCTATTTTATTCATGTTATTAGTAATTGTTTTGTGCTTATTTTAACTGGTGTCAACGTAAGAAATTTTGGATTTGAGAGTTGTTTTGCAATCTTCAATGACGATCAGTTGAATCTGCTCTTAAAATATTTCAAGCTAATAATTATTTTTAATTTTTTCTCAATATGACATTATGGCATACTTAAGACTTAGCCTCAGATAAGGGAGCTAGTTCTTTTACAACCATTTCTCAGGTTCGGGCCATTCCTGAAACTCACCTAAACTCCTGAAAGACAATCTATCTTCCAAATTAACTACATTGAAATATATAGAACATTTACAGGTAAGTCGATAGGAAATGAATAATCAGCGAACATAAATCTCCAACAAAAAAATATTTATAAAATATTGTATAATCTTTAATAACAAAATAAAAAAATACTCATTTATGCTTCAATTATTCATGATAAATACAGAAATTAATTTTCGAATGCAAGCCTGTAGTTGTAACTATACAAAAATTAAAAATGGAATAAAATAGAACTTACAAATAAAAAATTATCATTACCTTCTCGGTTCAGAAGAAATATTAATTTTTCAGTTAAATATTGAGCAGACTGCTTCTCTTTAAGAGTTTCTAGAACTATATTTTCTTGTGCACTTTCAAAATGAAGATTAAATGCTAAGATTATATTTAACAAATTTTGGCCAACATCTTCATCACCATCTTTCACGACATTTTCTAACTTCTCAAATAAGAAATGCAGGAATTTCTTGTTTAAGAAATCTGAGAAAAGAAAAAAATTTAGATAAACATTATACAATGCAAGACACCAATTTAGAATTTTAAATAAATTACAGATTGACAAAATGTAACTTTTTTTCTGTTAGATATTAATTAGAGTGACTGTTTGTTATGGAATATTTTGCTTGAATTTCAAATCTGCATGACATTTTTTTGTAACGAGTAAGGTTTCTTTGTAATATGAAATTAAAAGTTCATACTGTTATAAAATGATTACATAGTTTTATTTAATTTACTTATATGTATTAATGTAAATTAAAGTGTAATGTTTAATTATTTTCTACTACTTGAGGAAACATCACTTTAGTTTACAAGCATATTTGGATTTCATTTACCCTGATAACGTTTTCCCACTGTTGAGATATTTTGGTGGAATCGCTCACCATGTTCGTCACTCAAAGCACCAAGATTTTGAGGGAAAAAGTTCAAGCATGAATCAAACAATGAATTTTTAGGAACACAGTGCATCCCAGAGCTTCATAATTTTGAAGGAGTTTGAAAATTGTTTAAGAGACTTTTTAAAAGACTTCTGTGGAGCTTTCTCCCCTTTATTCAAACTCCTCAAAGTCATAGCCCTTCATAAGCAGCTTTATTTGTATGTCTACAAATATATCCTCTTTTATTTTAGTCTTCCTGATCATAGAGAATTTGATCTTTAAGTTGAAGAAACCTGGATAACTTTTTATCCATTTGCCTTGACAATTTTTTTTTTTTAAATCTATATTTGATGTGCAAGGGAGGAATATATATATATATATATTCAGTATTTACAAATGGCATAGTAGAAATTATGTTTATTTTCATCTAGATATTAGATTTTATTTTAGGCCATTGCTTTTTCACAAAATGATTTTTGCAACCTATGCTATCCCTCTCGTATAGAAAACAACAAAATTTAATATATCCTTGTTTGGAGACCTATACAAGTACTATAACTTTCAAATCATTGATATTACAAGAGATTCGATAATATATAATCTTGATATTATATATTATCGAAGATATAATACCAACAGTATTCTTGTGGTATGTGAAAGATGCATATGACAATATTAAGATTATATTATCTTAATATTGCCATATGTCTCTTTCGCATGGGCTGAATAAGTAAAAAGAAATTGAAGATTTCTCATTACCAATAAGTAAAAGAATAGCATTTAAACTGAGTTTAGATAATCTATAAACAACCTCTATTCCTCAGGATCATAACAGAGTGTCAGTACTCAATCTACATCAGTACAATACATTAAATTGTCTTCTGCAGAGAACAAGCATTGGAAGTCTTGTTCTCATTAATAAGAAACTCCTACATCAATTCCCCTACAATAAGAAATTGTAGTTTCCATCTCAAGGAGATTCAAACCTTTTAATCTAGACTCCAAGAATTCAGCCTGATTCTTTGACAAGTTTAGATTACAAATCAGATCAATGAGTTAAGCCTTCTTTCTATGAGATTATGTAAACATTCCACCAAAATCTGAATCTTTAATGTTGTCTTCTTCTGTATTTAATTGTAAATTTTAAAAGCTAGAGTTTTCTGAATGCAAACTATATTTTTCAGGTGGTGCTGGATTTGGAAACTTATCACAGTGAGGAGCTGATCTGATAACTGAAGGGAGATTTGGATATTTAATGATCTTCTTGGTCTTGATGTTCCTGTGGTTCCTTACATAACATTAAAATTCAAAATAGAATATATCACTCCCTTTCCATTAAGCTAATCACTAAGTAATGCTATGCAGAACACAGTGAAAAAAAAAGGAGCTAAAGATTTGTCTTACTCACCGATTTGACACTAAAATAAAGTTTATATACCTTTTCTTTTTTTTTTTTTTTTTATCAATAATAGCAATATTCCTTCTTTCGGACTTCAAAGTTAGTTTACAAAACACATAACAGAAATTATTTGAATGTTTCATAATTTTTGCAGCATTTAAAAATTTTGTTTATACAAAGATAAAAACTTGAATACAAAATAAAGACATGCAAATCACCATATATTATAAATACCTTTCTGACTCGACACACCCTACACTAAATGTATACAAAACGCCAAGATTATCAAGTTTGCTAGACTTGTTTTGACAGTTCTGGCATGCATTTCATATCTTATTCAAATCTATAATCACATTGCTAGAAACCACTTTCTTTTAATAATTATCATTTGCAAAAGTTTCCCCCCAAACAATTTATTTAATGAAATACAGAATACATAAAAAAAAAAAAATAAATAAAAAAAAAAATCTGAAGAGTACAATTTACCTGTAGGTTTTATTTTTAATGTATGGTTTGTAGATAACATTCTACATTTCTTTAATAAATTAAAAAATATTTAAAATTCTTAAACTTGATTACCTTTAAAAAAAGTTGTTTACAAATTGTGAAATAGCTTACCATAAGTTCCAGTTGGAGGCTTTTTCACCTGTACTAAATATAACTGATAATAATAATGCTGAATGGAAAACTTTTTCGCTATCTAAAAATAAAATTTAAAAAATATTAATATTTTTAATTATAAAATTCCAATCAATACGTAAAGCAAATTAATATATGGAACATTTTTTAAAAAAATTGATTAAAAATTTTCAATTTTAAGAAAAGATCTCTCTTTTAAACACTTTTTAGAAATTGAAATTAAGTAGTTAAAAATTCATTCTTTGCACATACCTTTTATCCAAATATTCTTAATTTTGATCTTATACTCAGAATGAATATTTATTATAGAAAACAATATATTATTATCTTATATTTTGAAATCAGTACAAAGAAACCCCTACAGTATTTTTATACTAAATTATTCAATAGCAAAATGCATTGCAACATGAAATGCGACCTTATAGTGATTTCTTAAAGTCTCCAAATTCTATTTAAGTACAAAATTAAATCTATAAATAATCGCTCATGATATTATTACTATACTAGAACAAAATGACTAACTAGTACATCAGATCATAGTTTCTGATAAGATATTAAGAAAAGCTAAAACTGAAATTGCTATTGAAACTTTAAATACCTTCAAAATTGTCTTGAATATCTCGAGCTAATTCCATAGGAAGCACAGAATTCAACAGTTGTGTAACAACTATCACATCTAATTCACAAATAGTTAAAAATATATGAAGCATTTTTATTCGTAATGTTCTTCTAGGTTCCTACAATTAAATAAAATAAGAACAATAGGCTATCAGAAACAGTTTTGCAAAGGGCTTAGAAAAAATATTTTATACAGTAATTTAATCTCTTTCATCTACAAATCAGATAATAAAAGTCTTGGAATTTCAAACTATCAATTGTAGGCCACTATATATAATGTGCATAGATTTCTTTTTATGGAAGTATGCATAAAAATGATGGAGGAATGTTATGAAAAAATTCAGTAAATTGGGAAGGGAAGGAACACATGCCAATCTAGTGAAGGAATAAAAATGGCTTGTTACTAGTAAACAAATAAAGATATTAATATATAATAAATAAAGATATTAATACATCATTTTTTATATAGTTCTCTTATACTTGAATATTTAACATATTGAATTTCCTACATTACTTTTGTATCCATTAAAAACAATATGTTAGTTTATGAACTAGATCATAGATAGAAAAAAAGGCATGAAGTGTGTCAAAGTAAACAAATGAAAGGGCATACATATATTTACTATGAATTAAATACTACTTCAAAATAAAACAGGAAGTTACGGCATATAAAATTTTACAAATTATTTCAATGATTATATGAAAATATTCATGAAAACAAATGGCTACAAAGTTCAATTTATATAATATATTTAGAACTTTTAAAAAAGAAGTGATGTCTAAATTTTTTATAAATACTTAAATGTTCAATAGAGATTGAATTAAAGGAAATGTTAGCAATGCTTACTAATAGTGCATTAGTTAAAATAGTATAAATTTCAAGCAGGGAATTTCTTTTTTTTTTTAAATTTGGATAAAAATTTTTAAGTTAAAATCCTTGTTAATGTGTGGATTATTTAATTTTTAATTTAATATACTTTATAAATACTAAAATATTCACATAAATTAAAAATATATTCAAACAAATACCATTTGATAATAAGTAACTAATAAATTGACCATTTCATATTCATCATGACGGACTACTTCTCTGGTAATACGAGGATTAGCATCTAACTGTTAAAAAAAAATATTCATTAAAGCATTTTTATGAAATAATAGACAATAAATTAAATTCATATTAAAATACAAATCAACATTTATCCAAGATTAAATTAACAAAAATTTTATGATATCAAAATGGCAATCATATACGAACCAAAATTAATTATAAGTTATGCATGTAATACATATTAAAGTTTAACTGTACTTTAAATTAAATCAAGAAATATATATAAAATTGTATTTTAAATGTAACTGCAATATTTAATTTTTATTTATATACATGTCTGTCTAAATTTTTCAAAATTTAAAAACATTTACAAGTATTTATTTAATACTGTTTTGTTTTAATTAGTGTATAGCCAAACATATAAGAAAAGTTCTTATTAGTTATTTTTTAATTAAATAAAAAACTTTTTAATGATTTATGCTACTAGATGGTGACAGTAATTTTCTATTAATAAAAAATAATTAGACGCAAGAAGAAATAAAATCACAGTTCTTTATACATTTTTCTTTGCATTCTGATTCATCCTTTTATGTTTTCCCAGACCAATTTTTAGACCTTACTCAGTTTTGATATTTTGCTTATTAAAACATTATTGCTTATTATTTTTCTTCATTGTCATTGCCTTTTTTTTATGCACTTACAGTTGAGAAAGAAAAAAATCTACGAACTTTTGTGTATATTTCTTTAAATTCATATGTTCTGAAATGGGATGTTTGTCAAAAATACATATAACTTAAAAAATGAAATCACACATAAACATTAAACAGCATACAAATATGTTGTTCATTTCTACAAGCAGGCCGCCAATATGGTCTTCATCTTCATGAACAGGCCAACTTCTTTGTTGTTCATCATTTTTACAATACCATAGCTGCTTAAAGATATCTAAGAGTTTGGTTTGATCTTCACTGTAAATTACTTCTTTGGTGTTTTCCTATAAAATGTAATAAAATAATTTATACAATAACAATAAATTATCTATTTATATAATAAATTACAAAAGCATATGAGAAATTTTTTTTTTTTTTTTTTAAAGTTACCTCAATTAAATTAGTTCAAAAGGCATTAAGATCTTTTATTATAAAAATAAAATTCCCAGATTTTTTTTTATTAAATATTACTAAAATAATGTTTAAAAATACATTTAAATTAATGAATCAAAATAAATTCATGCAGACATCAATCCTTTAGCTACATTAATAATGATACACAAACAATTTAAACACTTTTTAACTTATACAATAAAATTGATAAATAATATTCTACATTTTAAGATTTAATATTTTTGAAATATTTGTCATGATACTTTATCTATTACAAAAACAAATGTGTGATTTTTATTTATTTTCTCAGATATTAAAGAATATTGAACATAATAGGAAGATATAACATATAAAACTTTGCAAAAACATTTCTGTACCTCTATAGTTTCTGACTGTTTCAAATTGTTTTTCAATTGAAGCCATAGAATATCCAATCGAGGAATTGCATCTAAGAAAGTATCCAAAATAATTGCAACAGCTGCTTTAGAATTTTCATGACTTATCTTAGTTTTATGTCGAACATTTTCAACTAAAGGGGACTAGCCAATTTGGCACATCGAAATCATTAATACCATCAGTTTGAGTCTCAGCAACCGCTTGAAAGGCACATTTTTGTGCAGGTTCCTGAGTTTGTGTGTCATCAGTTGTTTTTTCAACTTCTCTTGTTATTGCTGAACTACTATCACTTTTGCTGAATTAATTGAATTCACTACAGAATTCGAAATTTCTTGAGGCGAGTCAACAGCAGTAGGACATACTTGACTATTAGCAGAAATTTCATTACTATCTCCCTGAGAGGAAAAAAATTAGAAAAAAAAAATTAATATCAGAATTGTGTATCTGATTAAGATTAATATCAATGTTATTTTAATTAAACAAAATTTAGCAATTTTTTGCCAAAAATTCACAATGATAAATAAAAAGCATCCAAAATTTTTGGTGATAATAAAATAATCTTGCATAGTCCACATAGGCATATAGTCAAAGTATAGAATATTTCTTTTATAGATATTTTTTTCTTTGCCAAAACTTAACAATAAAGTTCTGTTTATATACATATAGTTAAAATATATTAGAGCTAGAGATAAGCTACATATTTATTTTAAGTGTCGTTTTAATGGTTTAAAAAAAAAAAATTTAACATAGGATATAATAAAAATTAAATCATAGAGAAGAAATATGCATGAAAGAGCTATGATAAAAACAAATATATATTTGCTGGTCTTGTTGCATAGAAATATAAACAAGCTTTCAGAAACCATTTTTAATTATCTTAATTTCTTGTCTATAATCCATGAATTATATGTTGAACCTTAGAATATTTTTATGTGAATTATACATTACTGGGAGTAATTTGTAAATTTTCTTGCTGAACAGTTTAGGTAAAATTAATTTAACTTTAAAAAACCGCCATCAATAATGCTTTATTTTTTTCCTGAAGATAGTTAACAGTCAATGATAAATAAACAATATCCCCCACCCCGAAAAAGAAAAAAAATACAAGTTAAAGATAATGAAAATAACCATACTTTTACAAAAGGAGGCAAACACAATGAATATTATATACCAATGTGGGAGAGTTGATTAATATAAACCATAAAGCAATAAAGTAAAACTTCTCAGAAAGTCAAATTAATTAACTCCATTGATTGATATATACTCAAATTGATGAAATTTAAAAAATTGTTCTATTTGAAATTAAATAATTTGTTTCTTATAATTGCTCCAATATTTTTATATCATTAAAATTCTGTTTTCCCATGAAATTATTGTTTATTTTACCATTACCTCTTATATTTTAATGACTGTCCAATATATACAATTTTTAAATTTTTACAATGGTTTTTATATGCATATATCTTTATTTTTTAAATTCATATGTTAATTGATCCTATAATTAAGACATAAGAGCTTTAAAAATTTGAATAATATGCTAGTTTAACATAAGATATGAAAAATTAATTTTATTGATACATGGTACATTTAAGAAAACAAACATTTCTGCAGATTATACAATATCATTTTTCTGACTTCTAAAAATTGTGTGCATAATAGACAGGAAATTACAGTGTTACTTCTGGATCTATTACTATGTGAATTCCATCTTGACTTTTATCATAAAAACAAGGCTATTCTCTATCATGTCTATCCTTCACATATGTATATCACTTTAATTAAATTATTAAATTTTACTTCTACAATTTTTTAAAAAAGTTTTAACATTCAATACAAATATATATATATATATATATTACATGAAAATAAAATACCTTTTTGTCAGATTTACAGGTGTTGGAACTAAGAAGTTGTGTTCTTACAATAGTCAAATTTCTAAAAAAAAAAAAAAATTTGATAAATAACATCTATGCTTAATAAGTAAATAGCAATCAATAATTAAGGAATTGATTTAAATCTTACAGAAAATGCCTGCTATTATTTTTAACAAATTATTAGATACACACAGAAGTGCAATACTTAATAATTTGTATTTGTCATACTAATTATATTGCTTATACTAATTTTTATAGAGATGAATATTGAATATTATTGAATAAGAGTAAGTATTTGTTGTAAGTAAGCATATTTGTAAGTAGAGTATTTATTACTGTTATATTAGTTAAAGTAGAATTTATGTATCTATACTCAAGTATTTCACCTTTAATTATAAATGCAGAAAAAAGTAATCGATCAGAATTTTATAATTTCATTTATTAAAAGAAAATAATGCTTAAGAGATTTTCTTCCATTTTTATTGTACAATTTTTTAAGCGTATCATATCAATTCTCAACAACCATGATAAAATAGTATTTGAATTTAAAAAAACTCATACAAATTTAGATAATTCTTAAACTTTTAGTAAAAGAATAAACTAATATGATTTATATAATTACAAGAAGATAAGAATTCAAATTGTCAGTTGAAGCCATTCATTTAATTGTTAGTTGAAGTCAATCATTTAAAAATATCTAAAATTTCAAAATATTCATTAATAAATAATTCAAAACTCTTCAAATTTTTAAAAAGAGAAATCTTTTAAAATATTTTGTAAAATATTATAAAAACTATTATATATTTTGCATAGACAGAAAACTAATACTGCAGAAGCAAATGTCACTAATACATGAATAAATATTTTAATTTAGAAATAAATTTAATGTTCAGTATCTTATCACAATTTTTTTCAAAGTATAATTAAAAAGTAAAAAGAAAAAAACTAACTTTATTACTTCTCTAGTTAACTTAGAAATGCTTGGAGAGTCTATGTGAAGTTTTTCTAAAGCATCATCAATAAGCCAAAGATATTCTTGAGCAGTAACCTTAAAAAATTAATTTTCAATTTGTGAGAAACATTTTTATTTTATGACTGTAAATGCATTGAATTAACAATTGATGTGTTATAATGGTTTATACTGAATGATTAAAAATGTAAACTATTATTCACAGATAAAGCTATTAGGTATTAATTGAATGCCAACTAAGATAAATAGTTCAAGAAATGGATTTCTTGGCACTCGTGTTAATATGCCATTTTTATATGAGTTGTCAATTGCTGACATGTAAATACAATTAGTATTTAACTCAAATGTTTACAATTCTTAATATAGAAAACTTGTATATGAAGTAATGAGTAGAAAGATGTACATTATTCAACTTAAAATTTATTGATAGCATATTATATCTAACCTTTAGGATTACTGATAGCAATCGATTAATTCCATAAGAAAGACATAATGACATTATACAGTTAAAAACACAAGCATATAGTTTGATGGTTCATTTTAATATGCAAGTTTTGATATACAAATTGTAATGATAACACACTATAAGCTCTAATATCTGTTAAACATTGCATTAATTAAAATTAAAACAATTATTTACAACATGATTATTAATGTTTTTAAATATCCGGATATTATAAGTATTTTCTTAAAGTTAAATTTTTCGACATGTTTGCATTTTTAAATTTCACATTTATTAATCTAATAGTAATGAATATAATATGTTTGAGTTTCACTGCTCTGATGAACTAACCTTGAAGTAAAAAGTAGAATTTTAATGTAAGAAAATTAGTAAAGTTAGTTAATTAATGCACTATTTTAAAAAAAATTTGTACAATTTAAATTAAAATATTTTAAAAAAGGCAGATCAAAGACAAGAAAGCTAAAACATACCTGTTTTTTTTCAACATAAGTATATGGTACATAACCAACAGTGCCTTTCATATCTATGCATACAGCCCAATTAGGATTAGTTGAGCAATTAGGAATGGGAATAAATGTGTCATTTTTTTTAAATAATAAAACTTGTTTGTGCCCTGATGACAAGTCATACAGAGCAGAGTACAAAAAAATATCTATATCACTCATTTCAAAAAATTTAAGAAGACACACTAGTGCACTACGGAAAATGATTGCATTTCCTAAAAAGAAAACGCGTCCTTTAAAATCCTTAAATTAAATCAGTAAATGCCGGCTATTTGATTGTGGCAGATAATCAACTCTACTGCAGAAATCGAAAATCAGCGCAGTCAAAACAATTATTTTATCTATTTTTTTTATTTACATAAAATAAAAAAAGTCTAAGTCTCTTTTCCGTTTAATAATTTTCTATTTTCCAACAATTGTGTACTAAAATTTCCTAAGAACAATTTTAATATTAATATTTTAGTAAAAAAATTATTTTAAAATGAAAGTTTTATGTATTTTAAAAAAAAAAGAACCGAAAAGAAATAAGAAGCAGTATTTCATTTTAAATGGCAAATGCAGAAACACACTTTATTTTTTAGTATTTAATGAAAAATAAATTAACTTCATGGCTCATATAATTTTTTTTACAAAAAGTTTCTTCGATCTATCAAATTTAAAAGAAACAATTTAATTTTCAAAACTATTTATTAGTTAATTGCATGTGAAATCGAAAACCGAAACTTATATAGAAAAGTAAACATCTCAACCTCATCAAACAATGCCTGGGCTCATCTGAAACACTGGTCCAGACCGATAAAATAACAAGAAATATTAAAAAATAAATAAATAAAAAAAAATTGGGAAAAATATTAATTTTTATTCAGTATGAAAAATTTTAACTCACATTTAAATGATGTTAATTTTAACTTTATAAGTAATGCAAATTAATTTTTCTTACATGAATTTATTTGTAATCTATGTTTATGCTGTGTGATGTTTTGACGTCGATGGGAGAATACTAAAATCATTTGTAAACATGATATTTTGATGGTTATTTGGTAAGATAATTATTTTTTAATTTTCAGTAAAGTTTTTCTTTTCTTACGATTGTAAAGCAATTGTATAATGTTGCAGAAAATTATATACAATATAGATTTTTTTCATTTTAGTTTCTGATTATTATATTTTAACTGAAAGATTATAACATAACTAAGTTCATAGATGATTTTTTTTTATTTCATATTTTCATTCTCTTAAATTGGTGACTTAATGTGTTTACTTTTCATTTAATTATAAAGGTGCGATTGGAAGTTTTAAAAATTATATTACTTTTGATTATATATTGTATTTTTAGTGGGTTTTTTTTTTATATTGAAATTTGTTTTTCAGACTGGTGTAAAAGTTGTTTCCTTTACTGATAATTAGTTATTTATCTATTTGTTTTCATCTCCTAAACCAAGATATGATTTTGGATATATCAATAAATTTAGTTTAAATTTTACTGTTTGTATCTTTATGAGAATAGAAATTAATTTCTTGAAAAAATTCTGTATAAATGTGCAGACACATTTTTTGTTAATTATTTCTTGTTTTTCCTGTTAATTACTTTCAATGACAAAAAATAAATAAATAAATTGCCATGACATTGTAGTATTATCTTCTTTAAAACAATAAAATTACAAGTTTTTAACATGTTATTATAATTTTTTTCATTATTGTGAAATTATTATTCTTAAATATTAATATTGCTAATGTTTCACCGTTTTTTTAATTTTTTTTAATTTGAAATATGTTTTTGCTGTCAAAAAATTGATGAAATAGTGATAATATGTGATTTAAAAAAGATTAGCATATTTTTGGATAATTTATTGAACTATAATTTTTGTACAAATTGTGGTAGTAATTAAAATAACATATTAATTATTCCTTTCACAGTCATATAATGTTGTAATTAAAGTTGTAAACATTAAAATTTAGTTTAATGACATATTGGCATCTGTTATTGTTATGGGCTTAATATAAAAAGTACTTAATTATTTCTGATATTCATATAAATATTATCAAAGCTCTTCTCATGTAATCAAATAATTTTTTTTTATATGTTTATACATACGTTTAAAAATAAGAGAAAATATTAATTTAAATCTATATTTTCACTCTAAGTATTCTCTAAGTTAACTATTATTTTTAGTAAATGATCATTTTTTTTATGAAACTTATTTTCAAAAATAATTTTTAAAATTTTCTTTCCTTGATTGGAAAAATTATATTAAACTATGAGAAGAGTTTTTATGAAATATGTCTAAAATAAGGAAACTATCAAAAAGTTTTATTGTTCAAAATAATTTGTTCCATAAAACTTTTTTGATACATTTCGTATATAGTTTTTGGCTATGAAAATGTTAAAAATATAGTGTAAATACTTGAGTTTGTGTATATATTATATATACTTTCAGCTTTTTTGAGCAAAGATGAACATCATGCGCAAGTTGCTTGTTGGCCACTCCCGGGGTGCTGCCATGGGTGAGGACCCCCACAGTCCAGCCAACACACAGCATTGGGGCTCATGCACTTGCATAAGTTGTTCAGTGAATTTGCACACCCCCTCATCCCCTTAGTCAGACAGAGCAAGAGCAGCGCCTATACAATATGTTGCCCTTATTTTGCAAGGTACCGACGTACTGCATTTTATTAATATATTTTTAATTTCAAAATTTTCTATCAGGTTAAAGTAGTGCAGATTAAAGTGAAAGGAGTTGATTAACATCTTATGAGGATCAGTCGGTTGATAAATTCATGTTTCATTAGTCTATTTCTTTAGATCATCATAGATGTTTAGAAATTCTGTTTGAAAAATTAAAATCACTTTTTTTTTTTCCCCTTTAAATTTAAAATAAAACAGCTTAAAAATGTTTTTTTGTTTTTTTTTAAATTTTTTTAATTTTGTATAATTCTGTGGATTAAGGTTATTGAATAAAATATATAGTTTTCCTTTTTAATTTTAAAGATAGTTGTTATTGTTGATGGAAAATAACACTATTTATTTCACTTTTATAACTAGTTGAAAATAATGATGGTAACTAATGAATGCTGAGATGCTAAATATAGTTTAAAATTCTTTGAAAATATTGTTTTAAAAATTGAACAAAATTAATAAAGATCTATATAATTTTATATAAAAAGTTTAAAAGTTAGTTCAATTATTTGTTGTATTTATTTATTATGTATTATTTTTTTTTTTTAATTTTGTATTGCAAATTTTTGATGATTACATTAATACAGTTAATATTCATTAATTTAATTAATATCTGTCTTAATACATATTTTTTCATGTAGGTTTTTGGGAATTGTCCTTCTTCAGATATGATGGAAAAATTTACAGATATTTTGACATTTTGTCAGTTAGTTTCTAGACTTATGGTATCCGAAATACGCCGGGAGAGCATCAAATCAAAGTACCGGTAAGCTAAAATTCCTTATTCTTTAGATTTGCCATATAATAAAATATTATTTAAAACATTTAATATGCTGGATAGCATTGCAATTTTTACTTATTATTTCAATATTTTATGATGAAATCTGTATTATATAAATTTACTCAACTTATATAATCTGTTTGTTTTTGCAATATTTTTCTAATGTAATTTCCATATTTGTCTTTTTTATTAGACAAATCTATGTTTAACTTCCTAGTAATATTCTCATGCTGTTTTTGCCATAAAAAAAAGTAAATATATATTTATTTTCACATACTGTATCAAATCTAAAATTTGTAACAAATAATATTTTATCCCAAAATTTTCTAGATTATTTGTCACATATGCTTATTATCAAATTTAATAAATATATATATAGTTGTTAATCTTAAATATTTATTTTATTATTATGATAAGCAAAATTAAACATATTATTTCCAAATTTGTGCATTATATGATGTAAGTTGATGTTGTGTTATGTTGTTTATTTTAATAATCTATAACTTTCTACATTTAAACAATGGTAATTTAAAATATATAATATGTATCACAAATTTATTATATTTAATTTTAAAAACATTCTAGACCTGAATTGTATGAATTAAATCTATATTTTTTTAGTGTAATGTATTTAAATCAAAACTAAAATGTAGATAATTATAAGCTCACCCAACAAAAAATTAGTCATCCCCTACGAAATCAGTTTAATATTGTGTAACTCTCCTTTGGACATGATAACCATCTGAATTCATTTAGGAAGGGAGTCCACAAGGTGTCTGAAAGTACATCATATCCAGTGTAAACCACTTATTGAGGATTTAATCACACAATTCCGCTGAATTGCAAGGATGCTGATTTCGGCATTTTGCCTTCTGTTCTAACAGCAGGTAAAATGCAGAAATCAGTCGAAGTGTAATAGAGTGTGTGAGTATAAATAAAGCCAATCACATATGTGTCCATCCCTGTACACTGTTGTCATCTTAAAAAATGGTGGTGTCAGCAGAAGGAAGATGTTGACTGAAAAGCAACACCTGATCATCCAGTTGTTAAAATAAACATGCTGGCTTATGTTAGTAGTCATTTCAGTGAGCAGGCCAAATCCGTAATATTTAAAACACCCTAAAACATCAGAGATTCAGCTCCAGCTTGAGCCTGACATTTTGCGCATTGGGAATAAAAATGCTTCATTTAGCCTTCAGTGACTTGATACCATACATAATTTGAATAAAGGCCAAAGTGTAATTTGTCAAACCACATTGTGTGCCAAAGTCAGCTATTCTCTGCATTTGATGACTTTTGGCCCATGGAAGACATGCAATTTTATATGCCATGAACGATTGCCTCTTGCGAGATATCAGATACCAAATTTCTATTGCATGCAGTTCTCTCACTAACAGGTTGGATGTACCTTATTCACTGACTGCAGCAATTCCTGTCAGATTTAGATAAGATCTTGTGTCACAAGCAGTGAAATTCAACTCCTGTTCCTCTCAGTTAGGATCTTTTCTGGCCATGGTGTGGCACCATTGCTTATAGACATTGAATAGTACATTGCAAAAAAAAACATCAACAATTCTGGCAACTTTCTTACCATATGGTCATGGGGACAGCCAAACATGATTGCCCCTTTGCAAATCTTTGCATTTATCCATCTCTACACAAAATTCCTGATTGAAACAAAAATGTTTCACTTGAAGGTATTTTCTTGTAATCACAAAAATACAGTGCACTAGGAATTGAGCATATGACTCAACTGTCATACCATCTATAAAGATTTAACAATTCCTAGTGTGTTGTATTTTTGTGATTATATTTTGACAAATATGATTAATATTTTGATATGTTGAGCTTATAAAAAGTATCTTGTATCCTTCTTTTACTTGATTTTTTTTATTGTCATGTATTTGTAATAAACAAAAATTGAGAGTATTAATATGTTCTTTTCTTTAAAGCTATAGTTTTTAATTTTCTATTAAATATTTTTTTTAACTTTGAGAATTTATGTTTAAATTTCTCTTCATCTAAGGTTTTTGCCCGTGAACAGGGATAAAGTAATGTAATTTCATAAATAAAATAGTTTGCTTGAGAAAAAATGCTTATAAGCTCTCTTTTTTTCATTTTACAGAAGCTGCTAGCTGTGCCATTGCAAAATTTTTAGAAATATCCAGTACAGAAGAACACAGTAATGGTTGGATGTTGCTCACTGCTGTCAATCTTCTGGCAGCTGGCAATGCCCCTCTAGTAGACATAATGACTGCTTCCTCTCTACCTTCAACTCTAGTCAAGTGCCTATATCTATTTTTTGATTTGCCACCTATAGAAAATCCAGATGATATTGATCCTGATTGCGAATTTTCTCCTAGAGAGAGAAGAATATTGCTACAAAAAAGTTTTTGTTCAGGTTTACATTGTTAACTTTTATTATACTTTTTGATTACCATAATTTCCTGTCTATAATTTGCAGGTGTAAATTTATGTGGAGAAAAGTTCTCTTATATTCAGGGATTTGCACATACAGTATACATATGTTCTTTTACATACAATATACCTGTCAAAGATCTATTTCCTTTTCCGTGTGGCATAAAAAATGTAAATTTAAGATAGTAGAAAGCAGAAAACATTTATGAACTATAGTGAAAATAAAAAAAAATGTCATTCTAAGCACTCTTCATCTATTAGCACATACAAATATATGATCCACATTGAATTTTGTCTAATTTTATAAACATTTTACTGCCTTCATAGTTTACAACTGTTGTATTTCATTTCATGATTAGAAGAATTTTTGTGTCTCATGGCAATATGCACCATTGGTGAGCATTAGTGTTGAGGTTCAATGCGTTGACGTCTTTGTTGTAAAAACTGTTTCAAAAAACAAGGAGACTCAATGGTGTTTGTGGTGTTCAGCATCTTGTCTCATTAGTCAAATTACCTGGTGGGAATTTTCTGGATGTTCTGCAATGCAATACGCAAATGGGAGGTAGTTCCCCTTAAAAGTCCAGGTAGGCACTGGCCTCCTTGACACAGAGCCAATTCAGACTTCTACCTGCAGGTACTCCATCACAATAGAAGCTGCCCCCTCCTTCCCTTCTTGCATGAGAAACATGGGTTCCAGGACTTGATCTAGATGAGGGGTGGCCAACTGCGACCCACTTTGCACATTTTTCCGGCCCAGAGATTTATCACACTTTTACAAAATATATTTATTTTATAATGGCCAAAGTATTGAAAACCAATGTATTAAAAAAAATACATTATGTGTAGATCTATATATTCAGAAATTAACTGCTTCGAAATTATGAGAAAAAATTAACTTTGATTTTAAAATAATATTATTGCAAATATATGACAGATATTGCCTGTTTTATTTATTTCACAGAATAATTAAATTGTATTTGCAAATTCATGATGCATGCATCTTGTGACATCTAATATAACAGGTTGTATTATGAAAAAAAAAATGTCTATAGTGGGTCTAAATCGAATTTGGGGATATGTAATTTTATATGTGGCCCATGGAGTTATGATGCATTTCCAAAGTGGCTTGTAAGATCATTTGGGTTGGCCACCCTTGATCTATATGTTGCTATCGACCAAGTGGTTTAAGAAACAACAACAGTATTTTTGTTTCTTTCCATTTTTGCGGTTCTAAAAAATTTAATTAATCTTCAATTCTGACTTTTACTATTTTTAGAGGCAGCCACCATTGTGAGATATACCTTTTATTTACAAAGAGGAATTGAACCGAGAAATGCTAATTTTGTATTGGGACCATTAAGACCCCACAAGGTGAAACTGTTGGATAGGGCCTTTTCATCCTTTGTGAAGTCTATAAAGACAGAAGATTTTGATACTGACCACACAGATTTATTTGAAGAGTTTTCATTACTTTTCCCTATGATTAATATAAACTGGTGGCAATGAAAAAAAATTTTTATGCAAGATAATTTACAAATTTAAACATATTGAAATTTTGATAATTGTGTACCAACAAAAAATATGATGCAACAATGTAAAAAATGTAATTAAAAATAATACACAACATAAGTAGCACCCTGAAATTGTAAGGTTTTCTATTGTATAATTTGCCAATCATAGGCAGGAAATTATGATAAGTTTCCAAATTTATCTTTAATTTAATATCTAATTTCATCATAAATCTCAATCTTTTACTGTTATTAATTTAAGTTATTGCTGAAATAACACATAAATCATAACGCTCTTGTCTTTAAATGAATTAAAATTGTATTTTATAAATTTTGTAATAAAAAAAAAAAAAAAAAAAAAAACAAATTGGTAGATAGAAATAAACTGTATTTTTGAATTTTTTTATGTTAAATTATAAATAATAGTTATGTTTCAAATGGAAAAAGGAGTAAATAAAAAAATTAATTGATAATATAATTTTAATATAATTTTTATACTTCATATAAAGGGCTTTATAATTACAAATTATTGTAATGTCTCTCTGAAGGTTTTGGTACGACTTTGTAGCCACTCTGGCCCAGCAGAAGAATTGAGCAGAAAGGATGATCTCACCCCTCTTATTCAGTGCTATCACAAGCTGGTGTCCTGCACACAATGCCGTCTGGAGGAAGAGTGCTGCAGAGGTGCTTATGGACGCTCGCCACGGGCTTTCCCATTCTGTTGTTAGCTACATTCACAGTAAGGCTTTTAATTTTAGACATATTTAATGTCAAAATTAAAGCCATTAATTTTATGGGTAATGTTTTGAGGTGTGGAAAATAGTTTTTGTTGTTTTAATTATCTTCTTTGTAAAAATTATTTTGCTTTCAAATTTGTGAGAAATTAGAATCTTGAAATTTTTTAAAAATTGGTTTGATTTAATGGATAAACATTTATGACTTCTGTGACTTATTGGCATTTATGAATTATATAATGACAATTTTATCTTTGGATTTTTATTAATTCTTTACTGGAACACATATTGAAGAGAAATGATCAAAAATGTTTGGTTTTGAAATAAATGTGAAATTATTTGAAATTCCGAATGAAATTAATAATTATTATAACATTATTATATTATTATAATAATATTATATTAAGTTATGAGTTATAATATTATAATGTTATATCATTATAATATATAAGTTATTGAATAAATATGCTCTGTTTTTTAAAAGAAATATTCCAATTTTTTTTATTATTATTTAAAAACCAATAGTGCATAAAAGTTGACTAACATAGGAGATATCATATCTCTGAAATTATTAAAAAAAAAACGTAAAGAAGGTGAATACAATATATACAGTTTTAATGAGTTGTAGATAATGTCAGGTAAAAGTAGAAATGTGTTTTTAAAATTTTTATTTTTCTCTCGGTTTTTTTCCCTCCTAATGTTTTTAACTAACTTTTTTTTCTAGATAAAGCTTGTATAGCACTTTGTGTTGAAAATATGCAAAGAGTTCAAGAGTTGTCTCCCTGAGATTGTAGAGATGTTTGTCACCGTGTTTTGCTTTTTAAAAGACTCCAGTGAAGTGTCTCAACTGATTTTGGATGACTTTCGAACTTGTCAGGGATACATTTTTCTGTCTGAGTTTCTTCTTAGGTAATTGTTTAATATTCAATTATCTAATTGCTTTCTTTTTTAACTGTAATTGTTACTGTTAATTTTTAAATTAAATTTAAAATTATTTACTTAGTTTTAAACTTTCAAGTCAATTTAATTATATATGTATATATATTGCCTAAGTGAAATGTTGTATGATATATACTTAGTTCAACTTGTTGATCTTGATTATTTTAAGATAAAAGATTTCAGAGCTTGAATATATAACTTGCAAGTGTTGTTGTAATCACCAAATAAAACCTAATTATGCCAATTAAACATTAAAAACATTCTCTTTTTCCACATTCATTTCTGTATAGTATTATGAACAAAAGGAGGTTTTAGGTTCTATGTCATATTTTCCTAACAAGAACAGTGAGATTGAATTGGGATGAAAATTTTGTTTGAATCAGGATTATTTTTGAGTATATAAAGATAAAAGCAACAAAAATGCTCTTCTTACCTTCAACAATATGAAAGCTGTGTATATAAGTATACTACTCTTGTGTTATGATATATTTAATTTAAATAAAGTATTAATTATTTTAATAATCTATAAAAAGCAATTACCTATTCTACAAAAATTATCCATCATTTTACTGGACGAGACTAATTTTGAAATTAGTTAATTTGCACACAACTCTGCTGTTACTGTTATAAATTTAATAATATTTTTAATAATCTTTATCATCTTTCAGGAAGAAAAATTAATCCATTTTCTGCTTAAGCAATCCATCATTTTGCTAGATGTGATTCTAATTCTGAATAATGTATAAATTTTTTATCTTTAGTAAATAAATAAGTCACTGTTAAAATATTAATCTTGTAATTTTTTATAATCACCTGACATTGCCCAGCTACAAAAAATTATACATTTCTAGTTTTAGTAAATTTACTAAGAAAAACAACGGTACAGAGTTAAAAGTTTGAGATTATTGACTTTCAAGTAGTAAATATTTTGACCTGATTTAATTTTTTGTATAGCAACAGAATTATTGGCAACAGTTTTTAAGGCTGTTCCTAGTCAGAAATAAGGTGTTTATTTAATTAAAAATAATTTTAAATCATAATTTTTACTTCTGAGTGAGATAAAAAGCAATAATTGAATTTTCATTTATAATAGTTTTAAGAAATACACACAGACAGAAAAATCTCTTGTTTCATATATATAGAGATTTTTATTTCAGAACATGCAGATTGCCTTCTAAATATTAATTATTGATTTTTTTTTTTTCTATTTCAATTGTTAAATTAATTTTTGTTTCCTATCAATTTCTTTCAGGCTAGAACAGAATACTTCTGAAGAAGCATGTGAAGCCCTTCGTAATATAGTTTTGCTTATTGCTTCCCTCACTTCTTGTGGTTACATTGAACTGAAAACCTAGTCTTGCAAGCACAGGTTCCTTATTCCAACTTCCTGGTTTCCAGCTACCACATTCATCAGGTATTTTATGTGTATTTTTCAATTTAACAATATTTTCTGTTATTAAATGTAAAATTCTGCTACCTTGTTAACAGTATCAGAAGTATTACAATACTTCTCACAGAACTTTCTTCAACTTTGGGATCTCATTCAAAATTATATATATAAAATTGAAACTATATAGCATTTCATTATCAAAGGCTGCATTTAAAATGATCGTAATTACATTTCTTAATGACTAATATATTTTTTTAAACATTATAATGTTCAATATTTAAATTTTTCTTTTAGGATCAAGTGTACGAAATCTTCAAGCATTCCAAGTGTTACAATCAGTATTTATGAAGGTAAATTTCTATATTTTAAGTTTAAATCACAATAAAATAATAAAAAAAGTATAATTGAAGCATCAATAAATTTTCTTAAATAAAAATAAACTGATAATAATGATAATAAACATCAGTTATTTATATTTCAAATTATTTATTCATTTGATATTTCAAATTATTATCCAGTTTTTTAATATAGCAAGAATTACATGATGTTAAAAATTCTAAATATATCTTGATTATTGTTGTTGTTACATTTTCACTATTTTAGTGAAATTTGTTCTCACCAAGAATTCTGAGTTCCAATTTAATTATTAAGTTTAATTTTTAAGTTAAGATTAATTCAAGTTCTCAGTTTGAAAGATCAATTAAAACATAATGTTTTAATTTTTTTTTCAGATAAGCATGTTAAGTATTTTCTTTATATTCTTTTTAATTATGCATAAATGTTTTTTTTTTTTTTTTTTTAACTTTCAGTTTAATAGATTTTATTTTCTTTATTTTTTTCTGTTATAATTATTTAAAATTTTTAAATTTTAATAAAAAAATATAATGTAGGATTAATATTTTTAATTGAATATTTATTTTACTTCTACTTTATTTGCAAACAATAAAACATAGATTAAATTGAAAAATTTATAACTAATTTTATAAAATTCATTTTTAGTCACAAACTTCATACTTGTGTGGCTTATTACTTGATGCTGTTAGCACAGTGTATCATTCTGATAAAGCTAATTACTTTATACTAGAAAGTCAACATACCCTCTCCCAGTTTTCTGAAAAAAATTCATACAAAACCTCCTGAAATTCAGGTATGAAAAAAATTAAATTTCACTTTTTAACAATGTTATTCATTTATAATATAATATCACAGATTTGTAAATGAGGGTTTTGTATCATTAAAGGGATTTTTTTTAAATATGATTTTTGTTTCACATCATTATTTTGAAATTGAATGTTAAATATTTAATTTTCCTATGTTTTTGATGACAATAAGAAATAAATTAGCTTATAATCTAATTATTTCCTCATAATAAATACAGAGAAATTACAACTTTTAAATTATCTTTTATGTATACTAATTTTGCAAATGGGTTAAATAAATATATTTGAAATATCAAAATGTAGCATAATTTCAGCACTGAATTGATTTTTGTAGAAATTATTAGTATGCAATACAATGTCAAAGATAAGTCTGTTATAAACTGTAAAAATATAAAAAGCAATTTGATCCAAGTTTTTTCAATTAGCTTCCTCAAAGATTATATTGATTGATTTTTTCCCCTCTAAATTTTTTTTTTGTATAAGATTTTTTGTTAATTCTTTTTTATTTGACTGTGAATATAAATTTAACTCATTTGTTGAAGTATCAATTTATAAAAAACTAATGGTTATAAATAATCAAACTATAAAAAAAAAATTCATCACATGATAGTAGCAAATATCTTAAAAACTTGTCTAATATAAAATTTTTTTTTCTTATCTTAAAATTTAATTCTGTTATCCATAAAAATAAGCATAAATACATAAACATCTGTTGCTTTAATAAAAAAAAAAAAAAAAAAATTGTATATTTTACTGTATTTTGTATATTTCTTCTCAGGAAAAATTTTTCAAGTTACTGGAATTTATAATTTTTGACTTGAATTTTGTGCCTTGTAAAAGAGTTGATTAGTTTAAGTATTCTTCTAAAAACCCAAAAGTAAGAATTTTTTTTTCAAAAGTTATTTTCATTGAATTTAATAATAAATTTAAATGCATGGATTGATTTAATTAAGATTTCCATTCTCCATTTCAGTTCTACAACTTGCAGTATACTGTGTCTAAAGAGTTTATTAAACATTTTACATTCCAATTCTGTATTTAAAGATGTATATAGAGAGGTTGGTCTTTTAGAAGTTTTGGTTACTTGTTTGCACAGATATGCTGCAATTTTAAAAGAAGCATTCCCAGATACCTCAGATGAACAACCAGGTATAGAATATTTAATTTTTTTTTTATATATTTATTTATATGCTTATTGTAATTGTAACTGTTAGTATGTGTTTTTGAATCTTTATAAATCTTTGTCTAGTATGTATATTATATGACTAATGTTCACTGTTTTTTTTTTAAATTGGCTATTTTGAATACTAAATATATAATTTTTTAATTTGTGTGAAAAGTGTTGTGTTAAGACTCGTTTCCACCGAGGCATTGACCAATCACAAGCCTCGCCGTGTTATAACCAAAACCTGCCACTTGAAGTTGCCCAACTTTCAACTGTCAAATGCTTGCCGCATCATGTGACTTGGATTGAGCCAATAGTAGATGTGCCATCTTGTAGAACTAACTGAAACTTCATTTGGCATAAAAGAGATTTCTAAAGCTTCAGTGTGAAAGGGTCAAAAAATTTTTCTTCCTTACGCCTGAGTGAGAACGAGCCTTTTAAAGTGTTTCAAATGAATTTAATTTCTTGAAATATTTAATAAGCATTTTTTTCTAATAATTTCACTTATATGTGCGTGTTATTATTTAAGTATAAATATGTAAATTGATTTTCATACACATTAATCAAAATATAAATAAATTTAATTTTTTTGTATATTAGTCAAAATACTGAAATTAAGCTGTTCAGTTTTATTCTGTAAATAGAAAAAAAATTGTTGTATGTATTGATGGAATGGACTAATTGATGTTTAAAATTGTTCAATTTCTTTTACTAGCTAATTGGGAAATTCCTGAGGAGCAATTAAGTTTAGGCTCACTTGTGATGGATGCCTTAACAGCCTTATTGAATTCCAATTCGGCAATGCTAGTAAGCTATAAATCTTGATCAAATTAACTTCTAATTTCGTTGAAAGTATTTGTGAAGTATTGAATGTACCTATTAGGCAAAGTATATCTATGTAAAATATTAAATTTTGTATAGTTTTAGGGTTGTATAACAATAGAATACAGTTAATTTATATTTATTTTTTATAATTTTGTTTTATATTTCAATGGAAAAATTGTCAGAATGGTTATCATTTTGTTGCTATTACTGTTTGTATATAATCGAATTGTTTTAACTGCTCTTATCTTTTAAAGTTACTTGATTTTAAGTAAAATTAATAATTTGCAAAAATTAAAAACTAATGTTACTAAAATGTGTTGCTAATGTTACTAAAACTAACTCACTAAAAAAATAATGTTTTTGAACATTAATATTTATTCTACTCATTAATTACATGAAGTTATGATTAGTTTTAACATAAATTAATAAAGCAATATATTTAGCACACATTCTGTGTGCTAAATATATTGCTTAATATATTTAGCAATTTTTTATTTTATTTATTGCTCTGATTTTTGAAAAAATAGAGAAAAATCTGTATTAAATGAACAAGTCAAATACTATATAATTGTAATAAGTTGTGACAAGATAAATAAAAATTATTTTACAAAAGAAAGCACCAAAAAGCCAGTGAATAGAATAAATTAAGTTTTTTTTTTTTTTTTAAATTTTCTTTAGTAATTTTCCTTAATTTCAAAGGTTGCATTTAAAAATATATATATATTCAGAATGTTAGTATTAATCCGTATTCATATATTATCTACACTGGATTGCCACCATATTTCATATAATGTTTTCTTATATTAATCTTTATAATTAAGATTTTCATTTTTAAGTTTGTATATCTTGTTTAAGATATTTCTTGTAGCATTATTATAAATATTTCTGTTATTCAGTTCTACATTTAATTTAAAACAAGTAAAAATATTTAGTCTTCTAAAATTATATATTATTTTATTTTCAATTAATAAGCTGTTAAAATTAATATATATAAATTATTAATTATATAAATTTTATTACATTACATAAATTTTATAAACGTAAATATTTTATTTTTTAGGTGTATTTAGAGAAAGCGGTGGTGCACGTTGCGCACATAACATGGTTTCCTTATCATATATGTCGTCAAGCTGCATTAGGAATTGTTCAGCAACTTGTGTTGAGCAATGGCGGCGATGATGACATGGGAACATTATTAGGTTTGATGCACACTGCTCCAGTGCTTGCCTTGGATTTAAAACTCACATATTGAAGGTTTGTTTAAACATTTGGATTTAAAAACACACATATTAAAGGCTTATTTAAATCTTGAAAATATTATTCATGGTAACTAAAAAGTAAATGGTAATTTACAGCTCTTGCAAATTACAAATTTGTTTTTTTCTCAATTTAAAATTTAAGTAAATTTAAAATATGAAGAGTTTATTAATTTTCTATTATATAATATTTATTTTTTAACTTCTTATTTTTTTCCATTAAAATCACTCTTTTGAAATACATTTATTTAAAAATAAAATTTTAAGCAAAAATTATTATGATTACAATTGGATGGCTGTATGGTTACAATTGGTTACTAGTTGGCCATTACAAAATTATATACTTGCACAAATTATAGTTTAAAGGAAATTACTTTGTATTTAAAGTAAGTAATAAGGATTTCATAGAACTGTTTTATAGATATATTTTTATCATACTTAAATGGATATATTTAGTATTTTTACATAGGTCTAAAAACGTTTATTCTAGTATCCATCATATATAGTAGATTTATTTTTCATTTTGAAAAGCTTTTAAATTTGAGTATATATTTCACATATTAATGAATAATATACATTAAGTAATAAATATGAGTCTAAAGCGATTAAAAATCTCAAATCTTCAAAGATGTCATATCAAGAAAAAAATAAAGTATCTATATTTTACAAAAATATAATTATTAAACTAAATCTTTTAGTTGTGGAAAATAGAAAATTGGTGTCAAAAAAAAAAAAAAAAATAATAAACACAAAATATCCAGGTTGCATATAGTGTATCTTCGGTACTAAACATACAGATGATATGTTATTTACGTTCTAAGATAAAATTGTCTATAAAGCTTCCCACATCTAACTGTAATTTTTTTTTTTCTTACATATGTATTACTTATAAAATCATATATTAATAATATTGTTATATTTTATTTTGTCATTAATTGAAATGTATATGTTCTAGTCCTTACTGTATGTATTAAGAGAAAGTCATCGGACCCGAACAGTCTTTCGTAAAGTGGGAGGTTTTGTTTATGTGATGTCTGTTTTAGTATCTATGGAAGGCTGTTTAGCAGAGCCTCCGAAACCACCTTGGAACACTGGTATTTATTTAATATTTTGAGCTTCTTCTTGTATCCTTTATTCTTATAATTCTCTAAAGTTTATTTATAATTGAACTAGTCTTAATTTCATCAATTTTTTTCATTTTTGCATAAGTTGTGAATTGATATAATATGTAAAATGCATGTAAGCTGCTGTATAACTCATATAATTATTTCCCTGAGTTTTAACGTGTGTTTTGTGTTACAGTTGAAAAAAAGAAATTCTCATACTTCTTCGTACTCTCTTTCATACTTTGGCTATGGCAATGAGATATGAACCTGCCAATGCAAGATTTTTTGCATCAGAAGTAAGGAAACCTAAAATTCATTGATATTTATACATATTTTTGACTTAAAATAGATTTTTAATTATAAGCATGTTTTTAAGTATTCTGTATTTTTTTACTTCAGAATATTTGATTATCTTTGCAATTTTTTTAAGAATATTATGTAAAAAGAAATCTGTTAATATATGATCTATTTCAAAATGTTTAATTAGCTCATTTGAAACCTAACTAGAAATTTTCGGTTATAATTCAAAATCTTGAATTATAGATTTGCAAGTACATGATGTACTTACTTAAGAGCATATATTTCTTTTCTAGATTTGCCATACCAGCTTAACAGATACTGTTCGTTTACTTGGATGTTTCAGTAATCATACCTCATTAGAAGACAGCTGTGAGAAGATTAATACTTTGCCTGATGACCATGTCTTTCATTTAATATTTTCTATGGCAAAAGATACAAAGTAATTTGGATAGAATAATTATTTTACCTTAGATTATTGTACTGTACATTATTTTTCTTTAGATTTTTTAAATTATACATGTATAATTGTATGCTTAAAGTCTTGGCTATTATTATTAATATTGGTGGTAGTAATAGTAGTATTTTCATTTTTAAAATTTATCAGAAATCAAATATTTCTGTAAATTGCAGTTCAAAGTTTTTTTTTTTTTTTCAGTAAAAGTTAGATATGATTGTTGAATGCTTTTATAATTTTATCATTCATTATCATTATTCTTTACAAAAAATTGACTTTAGTGGTTGATTATTGGCCTTTTTAATTTAATTGTAAACTTTTGATTAATCTTTATTAATGTGATTAATAAATGCTATGAAAAATTACTATTTTATTCTATTGTTTTAAATTACTCTTTCAAAGCATTTTGTTGTTGCAAATTTGTATTTAGTATAGTTATTATTTTTTATTTTCCTATTTTCAGAATTGCTGTCTCGAGTGTTCCAACACCTCTCATTTCATCATGTCTAATATTCAGATTGCTATATGACACAGCTACAGATGCTTTTGATAAGTATGTTGTTTGTGGTTAAAATTTCAATTATTTTTGCTTTTTTTTTCATTTATTTTTAATAAATGAAATGGAAAAAAATTTTAGTGGAACTTAATCATGCAATAATTTATTTGTTGTTGTTTAAATATAAAAGACTAATATTTTTTAATGACATGCATATAAATTGTCTATTCACTTAAAATATGAAAAAAAAAAAAAATCTGTATTATGTGAAGTGTTTTATATTCTAATTTTCATATTTTTTTAATAAATCTACTTTTGATATGTATCTGTGTGTGTTTTGTATTACTGTAAAAATAATGTTAGCAATTGCATTAAAAAAACTGGTAAAAATATTCTGTCAGAATATCATTTACAGTTGCTTAACATGATACCTAAGATATTTTAAATTCTTTTTTAAAAAATAGATGTTAAACAAGGTATTGTAATGGTTTTTATTTGTTGTCTTTATAATAAATAACTGCAATAGGGAAGGGAGTTGAACATTTTGAAAGAGCCAGCTTACTGACTCAGACTCTTATAAAAGTAATTTTTATTTTCCAAAATTCTAGGTATTCATATTAAAATTAAATGTTAAAGATGGCAATTCATTAATACTATAAACAGTACCAAAGACATTTACTGCTTTAGTAGAAAAGCACTATGATTTCTAAAAGCTATCTTGGATCAACAATGAAAGAAGATTTCATGTAGAAGAATGTACGTTTTTTTTTTTCTGTAATACTTTGGTATCTGTTAATATCTTTTATGGGATGTTTGTATTTTAGGTAAAAAGAATCTCTTTTAAGTGAAAGCAAATACTGCATCTTAAAAATATGTGAAACATACTTTGTTGTGCAAGACCATTTTTATAGAAGAATAATAGAATTCAATAAAGTCACATCACACATTAGAAATTTTTTTTTTTCTTTTATCAATTCTCCTCCCATGGTTAAATATTATCAATGAACAGTTGTTAATTTTTTTTATAATTTATTACAATTCAAATATTCAGCATTTTCTTTATATTTTAGTTTTATGTGTCTTTTTTTCTTCTTATACTATATTACCATATTCTTAATGCATATTTAAAATAATGTTTCATTTATATTTTATATAAATCAAATACAAAAATAAGAATACTTGAGTGTACTGGTTTAAAATACTGGTTAGTACAAATTTAAAAGCACTTATCTGCATTTTTATGTTCTTTTTTATTTCTTGTTAAATGAAAATAACTTACTTCCATTACAAAAGTATTTAAAAAAAAAGACATTTTAAATTTATGGAAATTTATGAATGATGAAAAATTTATTATGATTTATCAGAGAACTTGATCATTGCATTTTGAAACTAAGATTTGAATAGATATTTGTTGTTGAGTTTTAATATTAATTGCTTAAAAAGATATTTGAAAACTTTTTTTCCTTTTCTTTCATTTAAAAAACACACATGTAGAATATATTTTTTTCTTTGTATCATTATTTATAAACCATTATAATTAATTTCTGGATAGAAGTTTTTGATTTGATATAAATTTTTTCATTTACAGACCAAACATTCCAGTTCTCTCCGCCCCACTTCAACGTGTCTCTTCAGAAACTAAACCTCAAACACCAGATTCGCCACCTGTTAGCTCTCTAATAGGCGATCCGGATTCACCATGAATTTTTCTCCTCCTACCCCAGATCCTATGATAGTTCATCCAGGAGTAGTTGTGTCAATGCATCATTTGCTTCCATCCGTGCATTATGATGCCAATTCTCAAGTAAGAATTTTTTTTTTTCTTATTCATAAATTTATACTTTTTTATTGCCGTTGTTTATTTTGCAGATTTCATATATTTTTCTGCATGTGTCCTCATTGTATCTGTTAATTTTTTTGAGTGAAAAGCTTTTCTGAAAATTACAAGTTATAAAATTTTTTTTATATATGTTATGATGAAAATTTTTTTAAAAGTATTGTTGTTATTTTAATTTGTGCTTTAAATAAGGCAAAAAATTACTTCTAATAATATCTGAATTCTGTTTTCTATATAATCAAAAAATTGGAAATGTCATTACTCTTAAAAGAATGAATGAAAGTCATTAAACTTTTTTAATATTTTAGATAATTTTGTAAATTTATTGTTTCCATATATTTATGCTGAAATAACTGTTTCAAACTAACCTTTGTATAAAATTTGTGTGAATTGTGTTATTTTAATAGATGCTTCAAAAATATTATGTGTGTGTATATATATATATTATTGGTTACACATGCTACAAATAAATTATCTCTATTGTAGGTCTTATAGATGTATCAACAAGTCACTCATAAGTTGTTGTTTTTTAAGTGTTAGATGATATTCTAAGATAATTGGAAGCTTTTTTTTATTTGTGTTTTTTAGTGATAATAATTTTTTAAATCAATCAAAAACTGATTTTTGATTTTTCTTTTGTCTTTTAGATGGCATTGACACTTCAGATATATTTAGCTGAAGTACTACGTTCATTAGTGAGGTCAGAGAAATCAACAAGTAATGTGTGAATCAGGGCTTCCAGGCGAGTTACTCGTCCACTGTCACATTGCTTTGGAAAATGAAAATCATTCTCTTCATCCTCCATTACAGTATATACTAGAACGTCTTTCTGCACAATCTCTTGAACCAAAAGATCTTAGGTAATTTAATAGTGTGTTCCTTGGAAATTAATTTATTATTAAAACTTTTTGTAGAAATGTTATTAAATATAAGTAACACTTGTTATTTTTTTTTATTGTTAACTAAATGTTTTGTTTGCACAGAGAAAATAATTTTTTTCTATTCAAACATGATGTAAAATTTAAAAATAAAATAATAATTTTAGCATAATAAAAAAAATTTTAAAGTTCAATTCTAATCTTTGTATTTGATAACATTTTTGTAGTATGTGATAATATAACTAAATTTTCACAAACATTATTATACATAATTTCCAGTGAGGTTTGTAAAATCTCATTTTAAATTATTTTAAATATTTTTGTTTTGTTGTGATTTGCCTAAATCTGAATGTAATTAGTTTGGTCCACCAATTTTCACATAGTTTTCATAATTGTTATTTTTATTTATTTATTATTTTTATTTACTTTACTTTTGCTTACAATTTTTCTCTATTCTCCAGGGAATTTTACGATTAGGTTCTCCTTTATGTTGTACATTCCATTTGATGAAGATGCTCAGGACATTTTAAAATCTTCTGGTAAAAACATCCGACCTGCCAATCATAGAGATGGAGGTCCAGTACCTCTGACCAGAGTGAAAACTTTAGTATCCATGACAACTCCACGTGATTGTCGTCTTCAAGGGACCTCTATAATGCCTCCTTTTGTTGAATTTGATATGAGTTCTGAAGGATTCAGCTGCCTTTACTTGCCAAGTATTGCACCTCAAAGTGTCTCGACGCCTGCAGTGGTTGGAGTTGGAATAGTTGCTATGGGTTCTGATGCCTCAGTGATTGGCGGAATAGGAACTGGTATTGCAATTTTTTTTTTTTTCTTCTTTAAGATATATCTTACAAATGATGCATGTACTTTTAATAGATACAGTCGTGATTTAGAATATCATAAGAAGAGATTTTTTTTATATATTTATTAAATTATGATTTAGTTTGCTTCATAAATTCATTGCTTCTTATGACTACAGTGAATTTGTAAATAAGATGGCCTTTCATAATATCTTTCTATGTATTAATTTACAAATTAATTTTTTAATAATAATATAGGCTGTAAATATTTTGGACAGCTTATAATTTCATTTTAGAAAAGTTACAGTAAGTTATAAATTGTTAATAATATCCTTGTTATTATTATATGTGCAATTGCTTACTCAAATTTTCTTTTGAATTTTGCTTAATTTATATTTTTGTGTCATTTTATAAAATCTTGTTCTGGTGTATAGAAAAAAAAAAAAAAAAAATTATTAATTTAATATTTGGTGTATAAAAGAAACTTTTTTTTTTTATAATTTTTTATGACTGTTCATTATTTGACTGAATTTTTATTAATTCAATTATCTATAAAAGTAAGGAATGTAAATTAAAATTATCTTTTTGATATATTTTTAAATTAAATAAATTTGAATTTTTTAAAATGTATTATTTTTTGTGCTTTTATAATTAATTAATTTAATTACTGTTTGCTATAAATATATATAAATGTTAAATCTTAATAATTGATAGATTATGTACTGAATTTAATCAATCATGTTTATGGAAGATGTATACATTTTTGACATTCATGATGCAGATATCTTGTAATGTAAGTTTCAAAACTTGAAAGTGAGAGAAAAGAATTTAAACTTCAAGTTTTTTGTTGTTGTTTGCCCTTTATTATTATATTCATATATTACTTTAAGAACATTTTAAAATCATTAGAAATTTTGAAATATTCTCTGATAAAAAGGTTTAGTATTCTAAATTATTCCATATATTTGCTTTGTTCACTTTCCCTATCCCCCCTCCCTTTTTTTATAAGAATCTCATGTCTATGTATTGAATGTTTTATTATGTACTCCTATTAAGATGCAATCTTTGAGATTTTTAAAGGTTGCATTGTCAAATTATAACCTTGATGCTTATTACGATAGTGATATAAGTTGATTGGTCATGTCTTGGTCAGTTATATTATCATTACAAGACTATTCATTGGTTATTTTCGATAAGGTTATGATTTGATTCATGCCTTTTCTCAACTTAGTCTATTTAAAATGGTAATTAATTTCAATATATTAATTTTATGTTCAATAAAATATATTCTGTTAACTCATTGTTTATATATATATATATAATAATAATCTGTTATGTATTGTTTGTATATAGCTAAATGCAAAAACAAAAATTTATAGGTGACAGAGTATTTCCTCCTCAAACTGGTTTATCTTTTTGCACTTGGATATGTTCTGAAATTTAGTGACCCTCATACAGATCCTCATTCTATCAGACTTCTGACATTAGTAAGAAATATTCAAGGAAAAGATGAACAATTGATATGTCTCAGCATTCAAGTATCAGCCAGAGATAAAGCTTTGTTGATTTCAACTACAGAAACATTAATGGATCAATCAAGTATGAATAATTTCATTATCATTAATTATATGATTAATTTCATTTTTATTACTCATATTCTGTTGTGTTTTCACTGAATATTTTTAAATAATGTTTTCAATTTGTACAATATATGAAAATTTTTTTATTATTTCCTTTTGTTTTAAAATATGCATTCATTTACTGAAATATTAAAATTATTTTCAATAATTTTTTACTTTTAAAATTATATAATTTGTTCATTTTATAAGTTTTAAGCTAATGTATAGAAACTTGTGATATTAATGTATTTTTAAAAACTGGTCTTTTAAATAGTATGGATTGTTGAATGATTTTAACTCACTTTTTCTCTTTTAGCTGGAATGGATTGGGAACCAGAAGAACATGAAGAGTGCTGTGTTCGTGTGTGGTGTCCCGAATTGCTGCAGGAAGGGCAGTGGCATCATCTTACTATTGTTTTAAATCGAGCTGTCCTCAAAATAGTTCTGTATCTGTTTACATGGATGGCCAACATCACAATACACAAAAAGTAATAATATTTGGTTTTTGTAAGTTTATTGTAGTTCATTTCTATTTATTTTATTTAAATATGAAAATTATATTATCAGCATGAAAGAAATAATTTGAAACAAGACGGTTTTTTTTAAATCTTGTAAAGTTCTTTCCATGTAAGTATACTTATTAGTTTTAAGCAGCTTAAGCATTTTGAAGCTATAGACAGAAATAAAAAGTACAAGAATATTTTTGTTTATTTTATTAATATTTAATAAAAATATTTTTTAATATTTCCTTTGAATTTTTAAAATCTTATTTCAGTTACATTACATCTCCCAAAATCCTGGTGGTGGAGCTGCTAATTTGACAGTAGCCACTTCTATCTTTGGCTTCATTGGGACTCCACCTCAGTTTCGAAGACAATCTAAACTATTATGGAAACAAGGGCCCTGTCACTTGGTTGAAGAAGTCCTGTCTCCTGTAGCCATTGCTATGTTGTACCAGTTAGGGCCTTGTTATACAGGCAGTTTCCAAGCACCTACATTATCTGGTATTTTGAATTACAATATAACCATATGTCTCATTTTATTTTTCAGTTGACATATTTTTTTTTGTAATGAAAGTAAATTATATAAATAAATTGATGTAATTGATCTAATAAATCTTTTGAATTATTTAAGTAAATAATATATTTTTAAATTTTTTTTTTTTTTAAATAATGTTTTTCTAATGTTGCTACTGATTTGTAATAAATCTTTTAAAATTTCTTTTCTGCCTAGAAGTTAAATAAAAAAAATTATATCTTATGAAGGAAACAGTATGCAACTACAAATTTTACTTGCCAGTATGATTTTAAAAGAAATGTTTCATATAAAAATCGTCTTGCTACTTGGGGATTCTGTATATGTGCTTCAAATGTTAGAGATAATATAAAAGTAGCCAAATTGTAAAAAATTGGTAGACATAATCCGAATGAAACCATATGATAAATAAGATGTCTTATGGCTGGATGATGATTTTTAAAAAGAACCAAGGTCATAAATTTTGATTGTTTCATCTGTTCCACCTGTGGAACCAATTCCAAAATGAAGGAAGTGTCACAGGCAGCAATACGTAGTCATCCAAGAGCTTCAACAGTTAGGAATTATTGTTTTCCATGTCTGTATATCATGATGTCACAGATCAATGACTACACATTAGTTTGCTTATAACCTTGTAACATCAGTTGGAAGAGCTGTGTTATAGTGAACTGTTTTCCAATGGCTGTATGCAAATTAACTATATTCAAGAATGTCTGAAACTTGTGTTCTATTCATCGACTTGCACAGAAAAACTGGGCTAATGATTATCTCACTAGATACTACAACAATGGCATACAATACTGTTTATCATTGAATTCTAGTTTAGTCTACAGACACATTTCTGAAAAGTAAAAGATATCTGGGATTTGGTATCAGGCTAGCATTAGAACTGTCAGAATTCACTAAATCTTAGTATCCATAAATTGCTCACATAAGAAATTATTGTTTTTGTTGAGATTGATGCTGGCTCACTGAGCTCCACATCTACCCACAATTCTTCTCTTCAATTCCCTAGAAATCTGACTGCAGTTCAGATAGACAAAAAAATCAGTATATTTATTCATTTCTTATAGCAGGAGTTCTTTTTTTCTTTATTTAAAAAATGCCTTAATTGTCATTCTAATCACATTGTCTGCTAATATTTAGAATCTGAAACACTGTATCATATGAAATGACCTTCTAGGTCACCCTGTATTAATCACTTTGAAGATGTAAGAGGCATGTAGAGAACCATTTACATTAATTCCCTGATCTTCCTTTGAATCTTTTTAATTTCAAAGATATCTTCGTTATGCATGGGAACATGTATTCCAAATCCTCATACATCGTTATATTATTGACAGGAATTGTTGCTATCAGGCTTTTTCTACCAAAGAGGTAGTCACATTCTTTATTAACAAACAATCACCATTAAAGTTTTTGCTATCGTCAATCTTGTTTTTATGTTATCTTATATTATTTCAATTGCTGTGCATTTTCTTTATATATTTGTAGGCTAGTATATTTTATTCTAACCGATGAAGGTTTTGCTAGTTTAAAAAAAAAAAAAAATTCATTTAATTCAAGCTATCCACATTTCATTGTATTACTTAATTTTAAACACTAGTGTATCAAAAGCTACATAATATAATGGCATTAAAATTACAATCTTAAAATGTTGTATTGTACAAAAAAACAATTCTTTAAGTGATAAATAATGTCTGTTATTTGTAAAGTCATATTATGTAAATAAATATATTTTTCCTTTACTAGGTGTTGATGTGCATCAACCTCTTGTAACAGAAGAAAAGATTGTATTTGGCATTAATGCTGCAGCTGTATCTGTGATGACTCTTGCAAAGATTAGAAGAGTGTATAGCAAGGCAGATTGTAGATCCATAGCTAAAATGGTAAATGATTAGTTGAAAATTTTTTTTAATTATTGTTGGCTGCTTGCTAGCGACTAGTTGTGTCAGGTTGGTTTAGTGTTGTAGGCATCTGGTGGAAGTAAGACCAATCTCTCTATTTATATTAATTTATTTACAATACTTTACACATACAATAATTTTATACACTTGGCACCCTGTGCCTCTTCTACAATATAAATTACAATTAAATACCACAAACCATTAACAACCACAAACACATAATCATAATTACAATTAAAAACCACAAACACATAACATACAGCCCCTGACCGTGTTCCCTAGCGTTTTTCCTGTCGTCTCTCAATCTCACCGCATCTGGTACTTAAAAGTTCATACAGTTATGCTCCCAGTTACTGGTCACAGTCGTGACCTCTCGCGGCTATGTAACTATAATTAAACCTTACATTATAAGGTAGTAATAAATTTTATTTTAGACTAAACTGATTGTTTTTTTTGGTTATTTCTTCAGTGATATATCATTAACTCTAGTATGAATAAATAAAAATTAATTTATCTGAAGTAAAGAAAATTGTTGTATTCTAATAAACAATAGTTTTTTAATTATGATTTTCACATTGTTTCATTTTGAATTTTTTCTTTAAATTTTTAGTTGGGCATGTCTTCTCATGAAAATGCTACACCTATTCATATATTGCATAATTCTGGGTGGCCATCTGAGTGGTCCTGCTCGTTGTCTGGGTGGAATTTTGTTGGTTATCTTGGTAAAAAAGTTATTTTATTTTTGAAACTGCATTTTTTTACTTAAAAATAAAAATTGTAAAAATTGAAGAACTGATAAAATGTTTTCAAATTAAATTGGGAATTATATTGTTTCTTAATATCTAATCTATTACATAAATTATGTTATAATATAACAGAAATGCAATTAAAGAAATTGTTTCAATTTGTAAATAAAGTATTGAATTATATTAATTGTACTATTGATATAAAATATTCTTGAATATAATTTGTAAAAAATTTTCGTAAAGTTTTAATACAATACTTGGCTATTGTGATAAAAATATTGACATAAAAAATTAACTATATTTTGTTTACATTCATTTTTATGCTTTAGTTTTCTGTATTCCTGTGCATGATATTAATGTTGCTTTTTTATTTATAATGTTGTTTTTAATTAGCATCACAACAATAATGTAAACAGATATATTAACAAATATTCTTGATTGTAGTCATTACTACAATCAAGATTTCATCCATAACAAAAAAATATTTCATAAATTAAGGATATTTGTGCTTTTTTTAAAGAAAAATTTTACTACTTTTAAAAGGGCTTATATAGCTGTATCATCATCATCGGCGCAACAGCTCAGTGTGGGCTGGGCAAGGCCATCTACCTACTGGTAGATTTAAATACGAGAGATGGTTTTCTTTACGGGGTAGGGTTGTCAGCTCTACGCCCAACGCTCAACAGTCATATGAGACCGGGACCTACAGCTTATAGTGGATTCCAAACCACTGCAAACATCCATGGTACCACTGGGACTCGAACCCGAAACTTGTGGTACCGAGCGCCAGAGTGCTATCCATTCAGTCCCTATATAGCTGTATAGTAGTAGGAATTTAGATTAAATATTAAATACAGAAGGATAAAAATTTAACTGATGTTAATTATTTTTAGCCTGAAAAGTTAGTGTAAATTTTCATAATTTTTCATGTACTTTAATTTTATTTAGGTGCTAGAACTTTTGTTCCTCATCCTGTATCATTAACAATTGACAATGTTGGTGGGACAGCAACTCTTTGGGTCTTGTTGCTATGGCAAAAAGATGTCGAGGGACTTTATGCTGCTGTAAAAGCTTTGGTTTGTGTTGTCAAAAGTAACAGAGCTGCTCAACAAGAAATGGACAGAATGAAAAAAGATACCAGGTAGTATTCCATTTTTAAAGTACAATTCATTCACTTTAATAATAGCAATTTATTTTTTCTTTATTTCATATATTTTAAAAAATTTGTGCCTTTGTATGTAAGATGTTTACATATAATATAGTTTAATAAATTAGAATATTAAAAGGTTTATTATGTATGTATCAATATGTAAGTTAAAATTTTTATCAGAAATTAATTTAAAAAATATATTTTGTCATTTAGTATAGCTTATAAAATTTTTCCTATAAAGTAGTTCGATTGTAAAATATGTAATAGTATTTTATTTATTATTTAAAATTAATTTTTTTTTTCAGAAATTAGATATCTTAAGTTTTTAGCTTTTATTTCTAAAAAATTTTAGTATCTTTAATAATTTTTTTTTTTTTTTAGGTTTTTATTTTTAAAAAAAAATATATTATAAAATAAATGCTTTCAATAAATCTTTATTTAGACTCTTGCAATGCTTCTGAAGAAAAACACAGTCTCTTAAACAGTCATATTTTTGCATTTGACATTTTCTTTGGTTGGAACAGTTGATAGTGGTAGAGAAAGCACTTCTATTCCCAATATATCAGCTTTTGAAGATTTGCTCTGTGATCTTGATGTAAGTATACTTTATTTATCTGAAAAAAATAATAATTTTGCTTTATAAAGTTATATTATTACAAGTATTTTATATAAAAATTTATTAGAAGTTTTCATAGCTTTTAAAATTGGTTAATGCCTAGCATGATAATGACAGTTCCTTTACTCATTTTTAATTAGGTTTGGCAAGATTCCCCCGGTGACCTTCAAAAGTCTTTGTATGAACATTTCTGTGAGCTCGCTGCTGAATCTAGGTAATTTTTTATACATCATTTATGATTAACAAATAAGTAATACCTCTGTAACAGAATATTTTTTTTGAAGTACATAAATTATATTGATTTTATTCACATCTTTTATATCAAAATTACTGTGATAAAAATTATTTTGTTATTCCACAAAAGAAAAATTGGATTGTAGAATAAATCATTTTTTTTCCCTCATAATTTTTAGTAGTAAAAATTTTAATTGTGATTACAATTAGTTTTGATGCAGACAATAATTTTAAACTTTTTTTCTGCAGTGAACACAGATCCAATATAAAAGTATTGCGTGATTTGAACATGGTTAGTCGTCTTTTACATGTACTAAAACAACTACATTTGTCCTCTGCTACATGTCGTATACTTTGCCGCCTGTTGTGCATTTTACTGCAAGATACTAATAGAAATGTTGATTTACGATGGTAAGCAAATTTTTTGCCTTTATTTAAGCATGTAACCTTTTAGTATAAACATCTTTCATTTATATTTAAAATAAGTAAATAACTCACCAATTTTTATCTGTTTGTATTAATTCATAAAAATTTAAAATGAAGCATATGAATATCCTATTATAATTTTATGTTTGTTATTAAATAAGCAAATATAAATGTTTAAATATGTTACATAATTTTTATGTGTATTTCAAAATAAAAATGATTTAAAACAATAAATTCCTATTTTTTCAGTTTAGGACAGTTTATTGCAGCAACTATTCCATTATCCTCTGTAAAAGAAAAAGAAATGAATGTGAAAGGAAATATCAACAATGCCTGATAAATTCTGGTGTGTTTATAATATTTTCCCCCAAATTTATTCATCTAATTATATTGTTATTCACATTTATTTTAAGTAATCTATTTAACTTTTAAATGGTTTTTAAGTTTAATGGCTTCATTAACATTTTCTTGTATATTAAAAAAATTAGGGGAATCATTTCAATGTATTAAAAAATAACATAATACTGTAATGCTCACAGTTTTATCAAGAAATGTTTATTTATTTGTGAGATTTTCAGAAAATATCTGACAAAAATTTTAAAAGTTGGTAGAGGGGACCAAAATAAACTTTTGTCATAAAATGTGAGTCCAGAAATAGTGTATTAGTAGATTGTATTGGTCATGATATTCAATGACATTTAGGAGAAAAGCCATCATTTCTCTATTAGGATTTATTATGTATGCATTGTTTTACAAACACATCCATCTTTTGTATGAGACAACAAGCAGAAAACAGACCAGTTATTCAGATGATGTACAGGAAATGATTTCTGACCCATTTAATTCCTAGATTAGCAAACATTTGGGTGTTTGCAGTGACAAAAGTATATCTTCAGTGCTGTAGGTATGATGTTGAGCAGACCAGAACTCATATAAAGTAGAAGAAACTATTTTACTTGCAATTGTACTGTATCCCTTCTAAACACAGAAAATAGTTTCATGTTCATGGGTATGAGTTGAAAGTCTTCTAATGAGGTGTACATTCTTCCATACGCTGATGATATAAAGGATATTTTCATGTTGGTGATCACCATTTTTTGAGCATCTTCTCAAAAAATAGTTGTAGAAATTAACAATTTTTAAATTTACTTTAGCCTGTCTTTCATTTCAGATTTTTCTTTATCACTATCATTTACATGCATCATTTCTGGGCACAGATTCTGTTACAAAAAAAAAAAAAATGACTTTAATTACCTACATCACCTTTTAAAATTTTGCCAGATATTTTCAACGCTTTCTCTATTTTGTATATAAGGCAAAGCAAGAGGAAATGGTGGAACACCAGACAAAAGAGAGAATAAATAAGGGACTTATAAAGATACACAATCCGTCTGTGCATAACATAAATATAAAATAGTTTTTACTATACAAAAATTTTAATATGTTTCCAATTCTGCACCATCAAAAGAAAAAAAAAAAAAAAGAGTGACTTAAATTTTTTAAATATGTAGAGAGCATAGTGTGTGTGGAAAATCTGCACCAAAATTCATCTTTTGCTGCATTCTACTATAAAAACGGCAAATTTCGCTTTTGTGATCCAAAATGAGATATTTCTCTTATTTTGATTTAGTAACCCTGGGGAAATAGTCAAATATGGATGAGCCAGTCCTCCGTCTTTGTCATTATAGGGAGGGGGATTAACGAATGGAAAAAGAGTTCTGCTTTATGATACTTTGCTGGCAAGAAGATATTTCCAATAAAAATATTCATTGCTAAAAATTCCAAAATATTCGAAGCTGCAAAAAGGATAAAGAAACGATTTTTAGTCTTTAAAAATACAAAATGCATTAATAAGTTCATCTATTATTGAAATGTTTCCAATTCAATAATTTTAATAATTAAATTTATTAAAATAAATTAAATAAAAAATTATTTTATTATCTATACATTAAATAATTTTAACATTCTATCTAATTCTAATTTTCTTTAGAAATTAGCAAATGAATCATTAAATTAGTTTCGTATTGAATTTCCAAAATCATACTAAAATGTTTTAGTTCAATTTTAATCAGTTTAGTTCAATTTTAGTTCAATTCCAGTACAAATCATACCATATTATTTCATATTAGTCTTATGTTTGCTAATAATGTAATGGCTTGAAATCTGAAGAAGAGTTTTTAATTTAAAAATATACTACTACAAAAACCACTGGAGAGAGAGAAAGCTATTACAAAAATGAAATTTGCTCCTCCTATGAAACCACTGAAAATGGTTGACAAGAATGCAGTTTTCTTTGCTATGAGAATCATTTTTTGATTTGCCACCCTCTGGTGTATATATATATGCATCTTATGTTAAATTATTTTACATTCTTGTAGTTTTTTGCTTTAATTATTAATAGTTATGTTTTGATATCATACTAATGTTTTAATTCAAGGTAATGTTATGATAATGAAAATTAGAGTTTATTTACATGTATTATTAAATGTAGCATATAATTCTTAATTTATTTTTACTTTAATGGCTATTTAATAAATTCATATTGTTGATTTTTTTTTTTTTTTTTTCAGAAAACAAAGATTTTGTTGATTCCAAAATAATCAAAATGTTCTACTCAGAAACCATTGCCTTGCTTTACTTTCTTCTTTTTACTTTCAAGATCAGGAACAGCAAATTATACGTAATTATATTATTTTGTTTTGTTAATTAATTTACATTACTTTTCCAGTCTAGTATCAAACATATTCTAATATTCAATGATTTCTGATCTAGTAAGCAACAGTATATTTGTGTTTAAATGAAAATCAAATTAGTTCTGTTTTTAAAAATGTAAAATACAACTGTCTGTCCTTTTTAAAATTTTAATTCAATCCATAAATTAGATATGAAAATTACTGAATTATGATGTGCCCAACTCTGACTGCAAAAAAAAAAAAAGTTATTGAATTCAAAATTAATTTAGCCTATTTTTAAAAATTCCTTTTAAAACCATATTGATTAAACACCCAAATTTTGTCATTTTGAACCTTATTTTGAAGGAAACTTGAAACATTTGGACCTGATAAATTGTTTAAAATATTAAACAAAATATCAAATATAGTTAAAAATCAAAATTCTCTCATCAATATTATTAAAAAACAAATTAAGCTTATTTTAAATTCCTGTAATTTTTTCAGGTAAATTATCGATTGTAAAAAGTTATAAAAAATGATGTAAGTGAATTGTTAATCAAATTTTCATTACAAAAAGAGTTAAATTAAAACAAAATATCCTTTTACTGAAATATATGATCATCAATTATGTTCTGAATTTTTTACATGAAAATATAATGTTACAATTGCCCTCATTTTTTCATTTATTTTAAATGTGTTAAAATTTATAATTTTAGATTGCAAAATTTTTCATTTCATGTAATGAAAATATTTTTTTTTCCCCTTATCTTTTAGATTCTGTGAAACTGTTATAAAGTGTTTAGGCTATGATTGGGTGCTTTTATTTGTTCAAGAGCATTTACACCCTACTACTGTTGTGTGGGGTCTTAAAATTTTAGCAGTGCTTTTAAGTCACCAACATTTGCTTCAGATATTCAGAGAGTCTTCAGTCAATGGTGGTTGGTTAGCAGAAACAGATGTTGTGTTGAGTAATCGAGTAGATCTTGCTTTGGGTAATTATATTCTTTTAATATAAATAATTTTGCAGTTGGTCAGATTTATATGAGTGAATTGTTTATAACTTAAATAGTAGTAATTTTAGTTTAAGTTATTGCAATTCATGATTTAATAGTATTTTTAATTAAAATTGGTTAAAACTCAATTTTTTTTTTATTGAAAAAAATTATTTGTTTTAATATTGTATTTTCATTGCAAATCAATTATAATTATTAGATGAAATTACAAAATATTTTTTAGATGTATCTTCATTGTTAAGTCACAAATTATAAACAAATTATTGGTCATATTTTATTAATCACATTATTAAAGCATTTTCAAATATCTTATATTTTATTTCTTGATATAATAATGTTAAAATATTTAAGAATTGCAATATTCTTAGCTTCTGTCTTGAAGAATTCCTTAAATAAATATAATTGAATTAAATTAAATTATATTTACATATGGAAAAATAGTTTTTTAATATAATATTCTTAATTTTAAAATTTTGTTATTCTTTACTGACTTATACTTTTGATTTATTTGCTATAGGGTTTAATGTTAGTGGAACAAATATGAAACTTTGAAGTGTTGATGTAACAGAAGAAGCATCTCATGTTCCAGGATTTCAACATCTTCAGTTTCTTATGGTTTTTCATGTAGAAATTCCTGAAGCTTATTTTCTTATTATTATTATCAATTTTAGTTGGCCTTTTCCTGCTCCACTTCCCTCAACTGTTAAGGTGAATTCTTATGCTTTTTAATTATAATTTTTTTTTAAACATTATTTATTTGATAGAAATTTACTTTTTGAAGTAATTATTAAATGAAAAATTGATTTCTGTTAGTAATTAGTAACTTTCCATTTTCCTAAATTATATACTCAAAGAATATTTGAATTTGAATTTGAATATTAGAATTGTTACATATATAGACCTTCATTTTTATTATTTAATGTTATTAAATTGTTCCCCTTCATAATTTTGGTATTGGTATTAGTTTAGTTTTCTATAAATTATTTTTCTTTTTTAAAAGTGCTTCCATATTCAGCTTCCATGAAATATTGCTTAATAACTTAGTTTGAAACTTAGCTGGCATATTAAAAATGCTTACCATGTTTAAGAAATTTTTATATAATAAAAAGAATAATAAACTTTTATTTTTATTTTGATGCATATAAAATAGAAATAAAGGTTTATTTTGTAATATATATGATTAAATTAGAACAAATGATTTTTTTTTCATTTTACTTTATGATTCATTTATTAAGTTTTTGTTGTTAACATTTTTAAATTCATAATATGTTGGATATTTTCTAGTTGACTATGGATTCTGCATGGTCATATCTATTTGGTGCTCCTGCTGGTCAAAATCCTAATAACCAAATAATACCAAGAGGGGAAATTTGTCAAGAAGCATGTGTTGTTGTATTAGCAATGATCAGAGCAATTATACATAGTGTGAGTTTTCAATTTATAGTTTTTTTTTCTCATAATTTTGTATTCTTCCCTATGCGATGAATTACATATATTGTTATGGATATATGAGGCCTGTTGGCGCTCGGTACCACAGGTTTCGGGTTCGAGTCCTGGCGATGCCATGGATGTTTGTAGGGGTTTGGAATCCACTTTAAACCATAAGTCCCAGTCTAATAGGATCGTGAGGGTAGTGTTACTTGCGTCCGTAACATATCTTCAAGCTACACGTGCCCCTGGGTAGTACTAAATGAGTAACAGCGGTGCAGCCCTTCATTGTGGCATAATTATTAACTGTCTCTGCATTGCCAGCTGCATTAGAACAAAGCAACAACATACATTGTTATTGTCTATTGAAATGACCTTATTATATGAAACTGTGAATAATATAACAATGTTTTTAAGAAACATTAAACTAATTGCAATTTGTTAATTATTTAAATTGATTATTAATGTAATACATTTTTTTATGTGCCTACATGTTCTTAAATGTGCATTATAAATAAACTATAATTTTGTTGATTATATATATAAAACTTGTAAATTGTTTTAATATATATTATATATATATAATTGAGTTTTTAAGAATTTATTAGCCTGTTTTTAAATTTACTTAAATTTAAAATTGACCTATTTGCATTGATTTCAGGCTATAGATTTGGATGATGCTGTATCAGACTATGCAGTAACACTACTTCACTTTTTTTCATATCATTGTATCATAATCGCTCAGATTTTTGTGGGTGTTTGCATGACACAAGAAGTGGTCAGTGCTTTAGTTTGTTCCTTGTTTTCACCTAACCAGCCACCTCCTGATCAAGAAATAGTAAATTCTCCTTCAGACGAATATCAGGTAAGATGAAGCATTTTAAAACTAAATTAATGAAATTTTCCATTGGCACACACTATTACAATAATTGTAACTTTTCATAATTATTGTAATATCTGTGTTAAATATAGCATGCAAGCTAAGCTGCAATAATTTTTATGTAATCGATTTTTTAAGGATTTTGAGAAATTTTGTTAGTAAGAGTGATTTCAATGAAATTATGAATATTTCATTTGAAAAGTGCATTAAAAAGAATTAGCATACAATAGCATATTATATTATTAATTTTTATAAACCCGATTTTTGAAATTGTAAGTGAAATTTAAAAGATTTTAAAAGTAATGAATTTTACCAAACATTTTAAATGCCTAAAAATTGCTAGTTGGATTTTTTTTTAACTTTTTGCATGTTAATTAGATGCATGCTTTAATTTTATATTTAAAATTATTTTTTTCCTTAATGTAATTTTTTGAAATGTTTCTCAATTCGTAAAAAATTTAACTTCTCAAAGTTCTACATAAATTGTTGTTTATTTCATTAATTCTGATATTATAAATACTTCTTTTATTTAATTATATTTTTGATTTCCAATTAGTACCTTAAAAATGATTGTTGAAGTTATTAAAACAGTTGTTATTTTTTAGTTATTGCTTGCTTTAGATAAGAAAATTGTATGTACACTTGCACAAACAGATGATTTTATTTATTAAATTTTATTTTATTTTAACTTTAAATTCTGTTAATTTAAAAATGTTTTCCTCAGCCTTCATTTTTAGACCAACAATTTGTGTTTCTGCAATCAAAAGACAGCTCTAGTTATTATGAAAGAGACTCTCTGACTACTCATAGTGCGTGTGAATATGTGATGGACTTTTTGCGTATAATAACTGTAGACAGTTTTTCTTTACCACCAATGCCAAAACATTCTCCTGTCATAGATCTTCTTCTTGAGGTAAATTTTTCTTTTCTTTTCATTGTACATATCACAAAAAGTATAATAGTTGTAACTATTTACTTTATTAAGCAAAATTTAAATATTTTACATGTCTTTTATTTAAGATTCTATTTTTTTTTTTTTTTAATGTTTTTAAACAATTATTAATGAAGTATTCTTTAATATTACCATGCACATGTTAAATATTTGTATAAATGTGCAATTCAAGCTGAGATGAGATGCGTTTTTATATTAAGTATTAAGTGAGATTCAATTTGATATAAACAAATTTTTCTTATTCTTTTACTGAAAGGCAGGATAGAAGGAAGGGTCTAAGTTGTTTTTTTTGCAATGTTTCAGTAAATTTCAGTAGTATTCAATTACTCCCTATTCTATCTATGCCCTTAGTTGCAATGTATATATAAGGTAACTAATTATCCTTCTTTAAGGATGACAGTCTTTTTAAATTTTTGCCTCCTTTTGTTATTAGAAGACTAATTAGTATATGCAAGCTGATTGTTACATGTGATGTGATTATATTTTTATTCTCTCCATTTATATTTGTTATGTTAAGACAAATATCATAAATGAATTTCCCCCTGTAATCAAGCATCTATTTTTTTCACAAAAACAATTAAAAGGTGAACGTATTTCAGCTATAGAATTTAGTCTTATTTTGAGTGACGCTTCAATATAATCTCAATTTGCAGGAAAATTTCTTCCTTAATAAAATTTCAGTAAATCATAAATGTGCATAACAGAAAAGTTTATCAAAGAAATACAGAATTTTTACCAAACATGGTTTCAGTTTTGAAGAATGATCTGAAACAAACATCACAAGAAATTATCTTTTTCAGTTGTGTTTTTTTACTTTATTGCAGGTATATTGACAGAAATTGAATCTTGGATTGAGTTTTTATGTAAAAATGCCAAAAATTAAAATAAACAGTTGTCTCTTTGAAGAAATTAAAGACTGAATGCATATAAATTCTGGAAAATTAATAGAATGGGAAAATAAACACATTGAAATTGATAAAAAGATGGGTGGAAATATTCACATGCTTCAAAAAATGCTCAATTTATGTTTTGCTGCTCTGGAACTAATGCAGTAGTTGAAAGGTTATTTTCAATTGCTCATGATTTTTGGAAAATTAGAAGTCCTGAATTGAATATTAATACTCTAACTGCAGCACTTGCTGGAAAATTCAGTATGAAAGATTTTCTTGCTTGATATTTTCATTATATTGTTAAAAGACGATATATTAACAAAAATATTTGTTCAGTAAAAAAGTACTGCTTTAAATAATCACTAATAGTCAAAGCATAATAATAATATAAAATATGAAAAAGTATGTTTTATTATAGTGCATTGTATATTATCGCAATAAATAAAACATTTCTTTTTATTGACGATATATTTTTCTTCGGTTTATTTTTGTGTTTTTACATTGTAAAAAAAAAAAAAAAAATTTAAACACTTTGTGCATTACATTTCAAATCTATCTAAGTCTGTACATATAAAGACAACTTTATTTAAATGAAGTTTGAGTTAAGTAATTTATTGTAATATAAATGGTAACCTAAAAATATTTCACTTTATTATTTTAAATATAGGCTGTACCATTGGATGCTACTCATAATCAACAATGTGAATTCCAAGTGACATTTTATCTCTAGTCATGGACCATTTATTAGCTGCTGATGTTCTTCCTTGAGAACAAGCAGCTATGCCTATTGTTGCTGGTGGTAGTTACAACAATATTGTGCCAAATGTTTTCTATTTTACTAGCTGCCTTGTTGATAGACTTTGGCATGGTAAATGTCTTACATTCTTTAAAAAGATATCTGAATAAAATTAAGCTTTCTAATTATGAAAATATTGTTAATTATCTGGGCTTGATCTTTTTGCTTTCTCTTTCTTTCAGGGGTGTTTGCAAAAAGATTGTCATAAAGTGCTAGACTTTATAATTAAGTTGATAGCGCAAGCCAAAAGAAAAGGTATTGTTTGCATAATATACTTTTTGAAAGGCATTGAATACTAAATACAATATTTATAAGTTCCTTTTTGGTTTGTTTTAAAAGCAGTTTTTATAGAATAAAATATTATATAAAAGTAAAGTTTTGCTTAATTGATATCTAATGCACATTTTAAAACAAATTTCTAGTAAAAAAGGCAGATAAATTCATAATATTTAAATAGAATTGAAAAACCCCAATTCATTTCTTTAATCATTCATAATAAAATTTATTTTATCTGCCATTAAATTTTAGATATTATTTTGAGGAATGCAAGCATTTCTCATGTTACTTAGACATATCTGTATGGCAATGAAAAATGTTTCCTTCATTAAAAACTAAGTACCATCAATTTATATTTGTTCTAATTTTATCATGAAGTCCATAATTAATAAATAAATTCTATTTTAATTGCATTGTTTATATCTTGCATCATACTTCATGTTTATTAGAATAGAAACTCAAATATAAAGTTCTGGATTTATCTCCACTTTAAATTTTAATAATAGCATATGCAGTAAAATTCCCCCCCTTCCCCCTTACAATTAATTACTTTTTAAACTGTATATACATGTAATTAAATGTGAATATCATAAGCGAGCATGATTCTTTCTAAACATTCTGATAAAAAATATTTTTTGGGATTAATCATCTTTTAATTTTGTATTATTTTATAACAGAATGGATAATGGAAACTATGCTAATGCCAATTCTCCACTTTTTTTTTTTCAAAAAAAAAAAAAAAAGTTGCTCTGTCTTTAAATTATTTTTAATAATATCTGTAATATTTCTCGCGATGATCAAATTATGATTTTGTGTATTAAAATAAATATTCTTATAATAATTATAATTTATATTTTTAACATTAAATTTGTTTCTGTATTTTTAGGTTCATCTACTTCATTAGATAACATATATCATAGTCTTAATAGAACTATTCTTTACCAGCTGTCTAGGCCCATGGAAAATGTCGTAGGTAAGAATAAAGTGAAAATTTTATTTTCAAAAAACACAGTAGTAGTTGAAATGAGTTTATTAAGCTCATGGAATTTGAAAACATAATATGCAAGGCTTCTATTGTTATAAAAATTAGGCAGAAAATGTTTTCTGAAAATATTTAAATGAGAATGTGCTTATTTTTTTTGTCATATGAGGGAAAATACGTAAAACTTGTGAGAAATTATAATTTGATAAAACGTAAATTAGTTTGATCTCTTCAAATGGCATTATTAAAAACTTAACACAAAATTAACTATTGCTGAATGCTATTATTCCTTAATATATAAAATCAGAATTAATCCCATTAAAAAATATTAGAAGGAAAATATTTATTAAAATATATAAAAATTAATATTTATTCAAATAAAGTAATCTATTTTGAAATTCTATTAGTGAATTAAGTCCTTGCATATTTATTATTACTTTCTCTGTTCCTGTAATGTGTACCATCAAAAGAATAACAATTAAAATTTTAAAGTATCATACAGGGCAAATGTTTGTATATTTTTGTAAAGAATTTCAGTTTTGTTATATTTTTATGTTCCATCCATTTATTTTAATTTATCTTGTTAGCTGTATTTTTAATTGATTGTTTCTATTCCTTCTTTTTCCTTTTACTTCCTCTTATTCTGTCCTTGTCTCCCTAAAAAAAAAAAAAAAAAAAACTTTGTAGTTCTGAGTACCCTATATCGAATTATTAAAATGAATGAATAAATTCAGTATAAGAATGGTTGGTATTTGAAAAATAATTATATTGAAATTTTAAAGCAATCAAAAATGTAACTAAAAATAAATATTGTAAAGATTTTACTAATTGAAAATTATATTTCTATACAAATGGGCCTTTATTTAATATCTTAAAAACTTATCTAATCATTATAAAATATGCATAATTTTATTAAGGATCAATTTTCATTTGGTTTATTTTCTATTCTTTTATTTGTTTTTACTTAACTTAGTGCAGAATTTTAATCTTTGAGGAAGAACATAGCAATAAAATTATTTATGAATTTTTAGCAAAAATTGTTTTAAATTATTTTTTTATACTTATGAAGTAACAAAATATGTTCAACTATATCACAGTCATGAATGAAAATTTTTTAATACAATTTAAATTCTTAAATTTACAGATCCAGATGGTTGTACTCGAAGGTTTGCAGAAAATTGCTGCTCATAAAAACATAGTAATATCACCTATGAATCATGAAAATGAATTTTTTGGATGTCTGTGCTATTGTCTTCTGCAACTCACTGAAGATCCAAATCAAAGGTGCCTTATATGTTGAGGATCTAAATATTGGAAACAAATAATAATTTTAATATATATTATTAATATAGCGTAAAAATTTTAATTATTATACTGTTGTTTATATACTACTACTTTAAATTTCTTTGCGTGCATGAAAGTAACACAAGCTTTTTTTTTTTTTTGGGGGTGGATTACTTATAAAATCAAATTTGATTTAAATTTTTTTACTCCAGTTTGTTGTCTATATTTATTTATAAAATAATATTTAGTATGTTAAGAGTGCAGGAAGGAGGGCTGAAGTTTGAATCTTCTGGCAGCATTGTTGTAGTCCCTGCTTTTCGGAAACAAAAGGACTTCATGGTGGTTGTGACAATGTGTGTAAAATTGTCTGTCATTGATAGTCAGATTGCCTGATGAGAATTTTCTGGATTTTCTGCCATATGACATAGAAATGCGAAGGCAATAAAAGTCCTACTCCATCACCCATCTGTGGGCTGTTTGTGGTATATATGAAGTCCACCCTCACCTTTGTAACCAGTAACAGACTACATAGCCCTAGGTATGGGATTAAAACAGGGGGTTGGGGGAGAAAAGAAACATATATTAAGAGTTTAAAATATTTTTATATGAGTTATTTTATAATCTGAATAAAGAATTATATCATTTTATATATTATTGTTTTAATCCATTCTTATAACTGTCTTTGTGATAATAAAAAGTATAATTTATTCTGCTAAATAAAAGGGATTAAGTAATGTATCACTTATCATGTGGTTTTATGTGCTCAGAATTTCTGATATGCAATGCGAGGTTAATACTTTTCAAATATATCTAGCATAGAATATTTGATTTTTTAATTTAAAAATCACTAGAACTTAATGTTATTGACTATGTCTGCACTGCCTTCAAGGCAATTTTGCAATGCATGTCATGCAATTATTAAAAAATTTTCTGGATATGATACATAGGCATGGTAAAAGTGTCCCCCTTATTTTTATTTGAAATCAAAAGCCAAACAATACTAATATAATTCTGTGGTTTTTTTGTTAAATACATATAAATTGATAACTAATAAACTATTTAAGGAGTCTAGTTTAAAATGAAGGTTAACTTTAAATATGTATTATTAGATTAAAATGCATTTACTTTTCGTCTGTTCTAACACATTAGTTATTAAAATTATTTTATTTATAGAAATAATTTATCTTACAGTAAAAATGCCAATCAGCAAAGTACTTGGCATGTACCTGCAAATTTTAAAGAACAAACAGAAAGTAAACATCGTACTTCTGCTCAAGAAGCAGCATCTGATTTCCAATGCCGCCAATAGGGTGTGGGAAGAATATATAATAGTCGAAAACAAGTAAGCACTTTTTTTGCTATAGCTTTTACTGATTCTTTACATTAAATTATGAGGAGATAATTAATAATTGATTGCTTTTAATAATGAATTTTACTCATTTTAAAAATGATAGATAAATTTCTGTTTAGTTACATTATTGTTTATAAGATTTTTACAAAACAGTTCTTCTGAATAATCACCCAGTTACAAAAATATTACTGCTAATTTATTTTTTATATCTGTTCATCTTTTTTTATTATTTGTCCAAGCGTATAAAAATTTAATTCGTTACTTTTTTTCATTCCCTCAATGAAAATCTTAAGTTAAAAATTTAGTGATTTAATGAAAATTAAAATATCATATTCAAAAAAGCAAATACATACAAATTTTTTTTTTTTTTTTTTTATGCAGACATATGTGTGTATATTCATATTTTTGGTGTATTTTTAATAGGTTTTAGAAGAAATATGTAAGATGCCTTTTAGTTGTTTTACATCTCATACTCAGAATGCTAAAGTGCCAAGCCTTGATTCATTAAGATCAGTATTGCATGAACCAATTGGTAAATGCTGGCAAAATTATTTGGAAACTGAAAGGAAACAAGGCTATACTAAGGAAACATGGTTTTTCAATCACAATTCCAATCAGTTAGTATCAGTTGCTTTTATATTTTATTAATAATATACTTGGTAAATTATGTAAAATAAATAGAAATTTTTTTAATTTAAAGTTTATGATTATATCTATTTTCTAACTATTATTCAAATGATTTTTAAAAATTTTCATTTTGTTAGAGAAAAAAAATCTTAGTTTCACTCAATAGTTAATTGTAAATGAGGATTGAGAGAAATCTGTATTAATTTGTTATGATGTTGTTATGGTTGGTTTCACGTAAAGCAAGCCTTCCAACCTGGGGGCATTATGCAATGCAATATTGCTCTGAATGTAGCCCTACATTAAATTATAAATTTCATTAAGCCAATGAGATTTATGTGCATTCATTGTGTTTATTTTTGAACTCTTAATTACATAAAAAACATATATAAATAATGAAATAATTAAAGTTTTGTTTAAATCTAAACATTAAACTACTTCTATTTTTTTAATAATATATTTCTTATTTTCAATTATTGTTATGCTGCAATATTTTTGCTTATTTGTCATGATGGATATTTTATGTTGTGCATTATTATAAACTTTGTAATTTAGTAATTGCTGTTAAATTAGCAATATTATGTATGGTTTATATACAGTTTTTTTATCTTCAAATGTGGTATGCAAGAATTTTACTTTATCAATATTACCCATCTTATAATATCATTTTTAAAGCTAAAAGGCTGGAAGTTCTAGAATTAGACTATGTTGCTTAAGTTTCTAAAAATATGTAATTTTTTAAAGAGTTAATTTTATTATTTATTACATATGAATTTTTTTAAATAAAATTAATTTAACTCTTTAAATAATGTTAAATTTTTTTATTCTCATAGAAACTCCAAAAAGTTACTGGTGGATTGTCACGACTAGCATCAAGAAAGATGAAAAAGATCACACTTTCCGTGTTCCACTCAGCAATATATCATATAAAGTAAATTTTTCTGTTATATTTTTCTTGATTTAAATGAAGAAATATGATTTATCATTTATATAAATACATAACTTTGATTTATGTTTGTAGGAATTAGAGCTTTATACTTCATCTCATTTGTCAGTTGTTCGTGAACTTGTGGAATTTCAGTCAAAACAATACCAACAGGTAAAAATTATTACATGAAGTTCTTTCGTTTAATTTTTTTTTTTTTTTTTCTTTATTTAAATAATTACTTAAATTTCCTAAGTTTTAAAAGATTTCAATTTTTAAATAAATATTAATTACTTTTATCAAAATTGGATTTATTTTTTCAAAATTTTTTGTTCAAATTCTAAAATTTAAAAATCTGAAAAATTTATAATTGCAGAAAGTGGCTTTTATTTAACTAAATTTTCTTTTGTTATTCATATGTATGATGCTATTATATTTGGAAGAAAAATACAATATTTTTGTATTTTTATTAAATTAAAACTAAATTTCATTAAAATATGAAATAATAAATTTCAAAAGATTAAATTAAAAAGATGCCTTAATATGTAGCTATGTTTTTTATTAAGAAAATTGAATAATAATTTAATAAAAAAAAAAATATTTAATTTATCTAATATTAATTTATCAATTATTTGGCATTTTTTGCCATTTTTACTTTTAAAGTCTTTCTTCTTAACTACTGTAATTTCCTGCCTGTGGATTATACACTAAAAGTTTTTCAAAATTTTAAGATGTTGATTATAGACCATTGCTTACAATTTGTGGACATCGTTTTCTTTTCTTGTGAAATCTCATCAAACCAATTCTATAAAAATGTCCTCTAATTGTAGATTATTCAAGGGAGAGAAAAATAAATATTTGTCTGACAGTAAGAAATTATTATAATTGTAGTATGAAAGATTGCAGTATTTTAAATTGCAACTTAAAACCGTTCTTTTCAGTTAATGCCAGTTTAATTTAAGAATATTGCTTTTCTAAACAAATAAATGTAATATATAAATATCTTGTTTACAAGTTTTAATTATTTACTTTCTTTAGAGTAAACAATATCTTCAAAAAATATGTTTTCAATGAATGGTTACAAACTGAAGCAGAATTGACAAGAGAGCGGGCACTTTGGGGTCCTCCAGTGGGTTCAAAATTGGATAAGTGGATGTTAGACATGACAGAAGGTATTTTAGAATCGTTAAGATATTTTCTATTCTTAATTATTGATTATTAATTTTAAATATTAATTTGTATTTTGTTAATGTTATGGTCTTCTAATTTACTCGTAGGACCTTGTAGAATGAGAAAAAAAATGGTTAAAAATGAGCTTTTCTATATCCATTATCCTTACCGGCCAGACGTAGAAGGAGGAGAAAATGTAAGTTTTTAAAATAAATCTTTTTTAACTAAAAATTTTGCTTATTTCACAAAAAGTCAAATATATCCTATCATTATTAGTTCATTTGAAATAATATTGATTATTATTGGGATTATTTTCATTTAACAATTATATATGTATTTTTTAATATTTTGGTAAAACACAAAGTATAAAATAATCAAAAAATAAAATAGCTAGAACATTATTTTTTGTCAATTTGGGCTTTATTTTATGTTGTTTTTTTTTAATACTGAACTGAAAAAGAAACATTAAATCATAACTGGACATAATCTTTTCTTACAAAAAATTTCTGTATCCTATACACCTACAAATGGAAATTTTTAAAGTGTCAAACTAAAAAGTGTAAAGTAACTTGAGGAAATCAAAGGCTCTAATGTCGATTTAGTGGTGTTACTAACGCTTTCATACCTCGGTTGCTACAAAAAAAGTCTGGGATGCAGATATTTTCAATGCTAATGTGAGTTTATTGATTGTATTTATGAGTAATTTTCTATGTCATCCTCTTCTTTGCTTTATGTTCAGTAAAACTAAGTTATAGTTCTGTTAAATGTTATAGTTTGTGACAAATTTTTTAATCAACATACACAAGCATAATGGTAATTGGGAAAAAGGTGTTCTTTGCCTACTTTGGGGTAAAGTTTTAAAACCAACAAATGTTTAGCGACCACATAAGGTGTGTTATTTTGTGTAGGAAGATTTAAGGAAATTGTTGCAAGAAAATATCTTTCATGTTTGATGTTCCTATGATATGGTAGAAAAAAACCAACATAATACTGATTTTTTTTTTTCCAGTATTTATTTCAGTGAGTACAATTCAAGGAAATAAAAAGTTATTGTATACCACAATCTCTAATCAACGTTTCATCCAGTTTTTCATAATGAAGATTACATACTCATATCATAAAAAAACTTCTTAACAAACAGCAGCTATTCTGTGTGTGAAAAGATTGTTAATGTATCTGACTTATTTTGATCAGTTGAAAGAAAAGAGTTTGTTGGTTCTAGGAATATCTTGGTGTTGATGAAATAGAAAAACTGCTCCTTATTTGAGCCAGAAAGTGGCCTAGTATTCTATTGCAGCTCTAAATATTGGTTTAATAAAAGAATTTGCTATCAAATTCGATAAAAATGTATGGAAATTATTTATTGAATAGTATGAAGGCCATATACACTGCAAAAGTGCAAATGTAATCTAACACTCTCTCTTGTAGTAAAACATGATTCTTTTGAAAAGAATTGAACAATTAAGAGGTCTGCTGTTAAAAGAATTGCCTTCTAAATGGTTGTTGTAATTAATTTTTATTCATCTACAAAGTTTTAAAATTTCTTTGTTTTTGCTTTAAGATTAAAGTGTATACAAATTTCATTAATTTTTTTATGATATGACATAGATAGAAAATAAATAAATAATATCATTCACATTAAAGAAAAATTTGGTAAACTTTTGAATTATTGCATATCTATAATAAATGTTAATGTATAATGGATCTTATCTTACAATCTTCAGAGGGCTTTGAAGTATAAAGTGGCTACTAGTTTTGATAGTAAAGAATATTACAAGAGGTGGAGACCTGAAAACATGGTGGAACAAGATACAATATCTGTTGATGCTACTTCTTTGGAAAGTGTAGATATTCCAAGTGATGGTGATTCTTTAGAAGAAAGGGAAATTGGTAAAATACACTTTTATTTTCACATATAATTATTGAATACTTTTTGCTATTTTTTTTATAAAAAATATTTTATTTTTATTATTAATTTAATAATGTGTCTTTCTGGTATATCCATTTAAGATGAATGCTAGTTTATTACAAAGAATTTGATGTTCATGCATTCTGATACCATCTGAAATATTTTATTATAACATATTTTTTAACCTAGGTTTTCAAGGTTTGCGAGCTGCATGTTTGCTATCCAGATCATCTGCTAACCGCTCTAATGATTGGGATGATGATCAGGATGTAACTGAGACATCCACAGAAGGATCTGGAGATCAAGATGCAAAGAGTAATGAAAGCAGTCCTGAAAATCAAAATATTTTAAGATTACTAGAAGATGGAGAAAAGGTATGTTTTATTTGAAAATTTTATTTTTAGTAATTGTAATTGTTGGACAATTTCAAAAGTAATAAAATAATCCTGAAAATATAAAATATTTTAAGTTTACTTGGATAAGGGGAGAATTTACTATTTTCATTTGTAAATTACAATTTTAGTAGCTACACACAATATGATTTTTAAGACTGAAATCATTTATGCAAAGCTTCTTATCCTTATAAAAGGCAATGTACAAGATGGACTTATGTATTCGAAATTTCAAGTGGGGAAATTATGTTGTAGGTATCTGAAGATAGTTTTGTGCATCTTTGAAGGCAAGTATTGATGATAGAATGTCTGCAAGGTATCATTTTGGATGGTTAGGATTGTGGTTGAGAAATTGGATATTGTTAGGCAGGGAAAAGTATCATTATAATTGGCACAACAATAGAAGCATCGTAGATTGTTATCTCTTGCTTAAAAGGGTCATTAAAAATGGAACTGCTTGACAGAAGTTTTCCAGAGGCCATGAAGGGAGCACCACACATCAAAAGATAGTTATATATTCATAGTAGTAAAAGATGCAAAAGTATTACTCCTAACCAGATTGCCACAGGTCTGGCAAATGCTGTCTGTAATTGTAATTCTGACAGAATCTTTTCTTAGTATTTATTATGTTTGTTTATTACATACATTCCATTATGAGCATACTATCATCAAGAAATTTGAAGCGGCAATAGTGGTCCAGAATCATAATGTGTGATGAATTTTTTTTCACCATCAAAGATGATTCTAGACAACAAGTAGTTGTGAAGAGAGAAGGAAACTCATTACTATGACCAGATATATTGAAGCATTTTTGATATGGCATTATATAAAAACTGTATTACACTTCTCCTAAACCATGTTTGTTTGTTTTTTCATAGTGCAAGGAATTCAAATTTGCTCTTTATAGATGGCATTGAAATAAAGACAACTGAAGTGTTGATACCATAGAAAAAGATTGTGTGATAAACTGAACATATTCCCAGATTTAAATCTCATAGAGTACAAATCTGGCATACCATCCGAGATGCCTCTCAAAGAAGTTGCCTTATTCTATCATGCAGTGTATTATTACATCTTATATGGTTACAATTATGTTAATATTACTTTAAGAAAAAGGATTTAAAATTTCCCAAGTGTTTTCAAAACAATTAAGTATGGAGTAAGCATAGGGAGAAAAGATATTAATATCCGAAATCAAAGTGTGCCAAATTAACTTAAAGGCCCAAATCTGCCTTTGTTTCAATGAGCATGAACATTTTTTGTGACTATAAAATTGCTATCTTTGAATTTTTCTAATTCTGTTTTTCTGTGTAGCAGAATATGTATAGATATCTATAAAATGTTATATAGAATTCTTGATACTTCTAAACATATTCCAGTTCTTCAATCAATTTATTCTAAATTACAAAAATAGTTTCTGTTCCTTAGTAACTGTCAAGGTATATTAATGTAGGATTTGTAAAATTTTTATAAACTTCCAAGTCAGCTATGTTAATTTTATATATTTTCCTGTTACTGATATTATGAATAGAAAAAGTAAATTATTTTGTTAGATTTTAAATCTAATTCTTGTAACAGAATTTATTCAACTTTCTATTTTCTTAATTCTTCTTTATCCTTTTTCTTTCTGAGTATTAGATTTTAAAATTGTAATGTTTTATTAATGTAAAAATTGCCTTTGCTTCATATTAATTACATAATTTTTTATGCCTTACTGTGTTAATTTAAGTATATAGTGTGGTTTTATAATTTATATGACACTAAGATTGAGTTTAGAGAGGGGTTGAATCAAGTTTTATTTTTGTGTTATTAATATTTGTAATATCATTAACTTTTTTACACTAATTTAATTATAATTTTTAAAGATACCATTAAAAAATATTCTAAAATTTTATATGTATGCAGAATTAATTTAATTTTTTGTTGTGCTTCAAGAAAGTTAATATTTTAAATTATATTTCAGATTAGTCATATGTTTCGATGTGCTAGAATTCAAGGCCTTGATACATGTGAAGGCTTACTTCTGTTTGGAAAAGAACATTTTTATGTTGTTGATGGTTTTACACTATTAAAAACTCGAGAAATCAGAGATATCGATTCTTTGCCTGTTAAGTAAGTTTTACTTCTTTTAGAAATTGTAAAGTGCATTTTATTTGCATAAAGTATGTTAAATGAATGTAATATTATTTTTTATGAATTTTTATCCAAAAATATCAAGCAAATATTATTTAGGTTCATTTTTACTAAGGTTTAGCCAATTAAATAATTGTAGCTTGATTTTAAATGCATTTAATTAACATAATTTTTTTAAAAATTACTATTATCTTTTCAGTATGCATGATCCAATTATACCCAACTCTACACCAATTAGTAAACATCAAAAACGCATGTAAGTATTGTATATTTCATAAAAGTAATACTGTGTGTTTTTATTTGAGGAGATTTATTTATACTGTGAAAAGCATTAGATATTACACAAAAATCAAAATTAATTTTTTAATACTACTAATATAATTCAGGAAATATTAAAAATATTTAATTATAAACTAAAAAAAACCCGGAAATCTTCAATATATTACTACCATTTTGCTAAATTAAAAAAATCATTAAGAAATTTAATGAATATTTTGTTAAATTCTTATATTTTAAGATTAAGAAAAAAACAAATTTGAAGTAGAGTAAAATTATATAGATAAATGTTGATTCTTGTGTAATTGTATGATTTTAAATTATGTTTTTCATTTTTTTAAGGAATGTTTAATTTTAAAACTAATAATAATATTTTATAAAAGTTAATATTAAGCTGGAAATTTATGTTTACTTTAAATGTAGTAAATAGTTGCCTGTACTGTTATAAGGAACTTATACAATCCATTGAGATAATATGTATATATATATATATATATATTATCAGTGTTTTGGATATTCTACAAATCTATTTCTAAAACTTATACACTAACTCCAGACCCAATTTAAGTAATTTTATTTTTATTATAGGTGTAGTAAATTTTCTTACGATGAAATTAGAGATGTCCATAAACGTAGATACTTACTACAGGTAAAAATCTTCAATGTTTCTATCTATATTAACTTGGTGTCATTAAAAGTTTGATTGTTATGATTTTCATTATCTATATTTGAAGATTATTATATAAATTATTAAAAATTTAAGAAATGTAATACATATTATTCTTTAATTATAATATTGTAAATTTTTCTTATAAATGCTTGATTTTCTGTTTGTTTAGTTTTTTAATTTTTCATTTGCATTCTTTAATTTTGAGCCATTTCTGAAACTATAAAACTCTTTGTTATATATAAGTTTATTTAAAATACATATTTCTTCTTTAAATGCTCTTATAACTTCATTATTTATTGCAAAGAAAATATTAATTTCTTAACAATTTATATGCATATTACTTATGTGTTATATATATATTTCTTGTAATTAATTTTATTTTTCTAAATAATTTTCAATTATTTATAGCCAATAGCACTTGAGGTGTTCTCTGCAGATGGAAGAAATTATCTCCTTGCTTTTCCCAGAATGATAACTAATAAAGTGTATGCACGGTAAGTATTTGTTTTATGTGATAATTGTTTAAAAATTCAGTCATGTACTCAATTCTCAATGTATATAAAGTTATATTTCATTCTTCCTTAAATGCTTTGTTGTAGATTTTTAGCTGTTGCTACAGCTATAACTGATAATGTACAAGAATCCTTAGCAGGGCAAAAAAGAACTGCTAATGTTGAATCAAGGTAAGAAACTTATCTATCAATTCATCTTTCATTTTTTTTTTTTTTTCTTTAACTTAGTTGTTTTCCCTTTTATTGGTAAAATATAATTTCTAAAGCATCTTTAATGTTGCTTGTTTGTGCTTGATAAAAATATTATAAGATTATTATTTTTGCAATGTGTTTTACCTAAACAAAACATATTGGTTATATATAATATAAACAAAAAGAGTTCTATTTATATTAAATTAGAGTTCTATTCTTATAATATAAAAGAGTTCTAAAAAAGAGTTCTTCTTTCCTTGCTAAAATATATTGAATTTTGGTATTGTTTGTTTAGATTAACTATAGTTATTATATACTGTTTCCTTAATAATTTGTGAATAAAAACTTTTTTTTTATTTTCTTGCAGTGCTAATATATTTACTAGTCTTATTAGTGATACTTCTGTAACAAAGCGATGGGTTGTAAGTATGCTCTTTATTGGATTATTAGCTTTTTTTCTTTAAATCTTAATACTTTCAAGAAAATCTTTAACAATTATTTCTTTTTATTTCAAAAAGAGAGGAGAAATAAGCAATTTCCAATATTTGATGCATTTGAATACACTAGCTGGTCGTTCTTACAATGACTTGATGCAGTATCCTGTTTTCCCTTGATATTAGCAGACTATGATTCTGAGGTTAATTTTTGTTTCTTATAAAAGTTATTTGCATATATCTTAAATGCATATAGGCAAAAATTATTGTAGTGTGTTTATGTATTTGTGTACTTAATTGTATTACGGTTTTCAAATTAAATTGATTTTATGTTTGCATATAAGTAAATTATTCCCTATACTTTTGAGTTAAATTTTATGTGCATTATGAAATAAGTAAATTTCATATAATTTTTTGTTTTATCTTAAAAAATAACTTCAAAGGTTTTTTATTTTGTTGTTTTATATATACTAAAAAAAAATAATATAAATTCTATATGGCTTATTTCAAATGACTAGTATAACATGCAGGTAAATGCATGGTTTATTTATATTGCTTTCCTGATGATGCAGAAGATTATATCTTTTAAACTAAACTTTTTTTAATTATTAAAAGTATTCTTGATTCTCTAATGCTTTCCACTTAATTTTAATGTATTTATTATTATTTTCACTATGTATGAGTTTACTAAAATGATTTATTTCTTTAAACTTATTTTAGGAACTTGATTTCCTTGACTCTCAAACCTTCCTGTGATTTTACGAAACCCATGGGTGCTCAAACCCTGATAGACTTAATCAATTTCAGAAACGTTTTAAAGAGTGGGATGACCCCCCAGTGAAATTTCTTTTTTATTTCTTTTTATAGAAAAAAAAAAAGAATTGGTTTTTTTTTTTTTTTTTTTTCAGTTTAATATTAGATCTTTGAGTTAAAATAGTGATGCTTTTAGATCATTACTTATTTATATTAATATTTTTTAAATAATTTCAATACTTATTTACATTAAATTTTTTCAGTACTTATGAAAAAAAGGCTTAGTATAAAAGTGATTCTGAAATAAAAATTATTTTGTATACCATTTGCATATTTGTAGATTGATAACAATCTTTGCCCTAACTACATTAATTATAAATTTATTTAAATAAAATCATTTATTCGATGTTATTTATTGTGTTTTATTTAGTATTTATTTGTTATAATAGTTGCATATCAAGTAGCTGAAGTTATATATCATTAGCAAAGCAATTTTATAACTACTATTATTATTATTTGGACTGTTTTTCAAGTATGAAATTGGCATTTTTTTTTTATAAATTTAAAATGGATTTTGAAATTATATAAATTTTACTTTTTGGATAATTAATTTTTACGTATTCTAAGAAATACTTGATATTTCACTATGTGTTTCAATAATTTAATTTTGTGTTTTTGAAGTTCTTAAAAATTTAAGAACTTTTTTTCTTTAAATTTACTTGTATACAAAGTCAATTTGTAACAGAATTTTATTTTAGTTTGAATTTCTGTGCTATTTATATAATTTCTGTAATACTATTTATAAAAAATACTTAACAATGAAAAAAAAATTTTTTTATTCATTGTAAAAAAAAAAAAAAAAAAAGAAATTTTTGGCAATTTTAGTAATTAAACTAAAGCAAAAATTAATGTAACTGAATGAAGTACATTTTATTTGATCAAGTAATGCTTTACTTTACTTTTAGGTGAAACTCCACCATATCATTATGGAACATTTTATTCATCAGCAATGATTGTAGCATCATATCTTGTACGAATGGAGCCTTTCACACAACATTTTTTGCATTTACAGGTAATGTTTTAATTTAGCTTGTTTTTAATTTTTTATTTTATTTTTTGTAGTAAACTAAAAATTTATTGACTAAAAAGCAAAATTCATTCAGTTTAAGAAAGTATTCAATTTTCATAGCATTCTGAAAATTTTTAATAGTATTGTTTTTTGAAAATCAAAATATAATTATTATTTCTTAATTTATGCAATTTTATCTTATTTTTTAATTTATGCAACAATGAAAAAATTAAATTAAATGTTTGTCGAAGCATTGTAATTGTAATATATTTATACAATCTGCTTTTAGTTCAAAAATAATCATTAACCATGTTTTTAGAAACAAATTTTTTAAAAAAACCAATTTGAAATAATTGTAAAAGAAAATAGTTTCATTCTTTTATTTAAAATAAAAAATATCAACTCTAATATGTAGCATAATGTACTTTGGCATGGGACAATAAAATATTCTGCAATGAATGCTACAAAATTAGAACTTTAGAACAAAAAGAAATTATTTAATGTTAAATAATAAATTACTAAAATTTGGGGAATAATTTTCATTCATGCTTTTAAAAATATATAAGAAATATTGATTTCTTTATTTTTCTTTGTTTAGGGTGGTCATTTTGATCTCGCCGATCGTATGTTTCATAGTATTAAAGATGCGTGGCTTTCAGCTGCCAAACATAATATGGCTGATGTTAAAGAACTTATACCAGAGTTCTTTTATTTACCAGAGTTCCTCTTAAATTCTAATCATTTTGATTTAGGTAAATATTATTTTTGTTAAATTTTATGCATGCATGCAGTAACATTGCTTTAAATAATTAAATGTTTCAGTAAATATTTTTATGTGTTTTTCTCGTGATGATTAATTAAAGTGTTATTTTCTAGCATTATTTAACTAATGCTGAATTTTCTGCAAAAAGAAATTTTTGTTTAGCTTAGATATTATTGGAAATTTTCATACTGTTAAGCATAATTTTTTTTTTTATTTATTAAAATTAAACTACATTAACTTCTGCCTTTTTCTAATAAACTATTTATTTGCAGGTTCTAAACAAAACGGTGTGCCTTTAAATGATGTAGTTCTTCCACCATGGGCAAAGGGGATCCTCGGGAATTCATTCGTGTACATAGACAAGTATGAGTTTACTGTACATTTATGTCATTCTTAATATTTAAATTCAAAAATAAAAATAATTAATTATTTATACACTAAAAACTTTCTCTTTTAAAGTAATTTCATTGATTAAAATTTAGTATTGTAAAACAATTTTAAGAATATGTTATTAAATTAAAAAAATAATAAATGTATAAAACTGTAGGTTTTGCTATGTTATATTCAAGTAAATTTTTTTCTCTGAGTTGGTCACATCCTACATTCTTTAACTATAAGTGTTATCTAACAGAAAAGAGTGTAATATGAATACTTAAATCTTTACAAAAAAAATTTCAAATGTTTTTGCTCTTATTTTCGATGAAAAACAAAGAAGCATTTTGAAATGAAAAAAGGGAAATAGTTGTATGAACTGTCTACTCAACCAATTACAGATATGAACTAAAATACTGTTATAACATCTCATGTAACAAACAGAAGATAGTTGTATGCCACTAAGTTCCCAATTATTTATATTGTGTGTGTGTGTGTTTTAAATTCAAATTTGTGAATCAAAAATTATCTTCATCAAATTCAGTTTCAAATTGTACAGTATATAATAAAATACAAAAGATGAAAGTAAGTCAGGTCTTTCTTCGGAATACTGCAGGACAGAATCTTTGCAGTGGCTTTCACATGGGGACTAAAAAGGTAAAGATTGTGACTAAAACCCAGATTGACATGGAGTTGAATGTTAGAGAGTAAAAGTAGCCAGGCAGGATGAACAGATTGGTTAGAACAAAAAACTTGCATACAAGATCACAACAAATGATGACATAAACTAAAGGTCTTTTGCATCAAGGTCTTTTGCATCATTGGAATAATGTTTGAAAAAGAGAATGATGCTTCAGAAACATTAAAAAGGAAAGATCATGAAGAAAATCCAGTATGGTATGGAGATGAATGATAGTGAGAAACCAGGCATGATGTGTGGCTAAGTTAGAAGCATTAAGAAAATAGTAATAGAAACTGAGGACAACTTGTACGATAAGGAACGATGTTGATTGGGAATTTGTCATCCTCATGAGGCAGTGATAAGTAATGTCAAATATGTAGATGCATAACTGAAATTCTGACATCCAGTACAATGATAACTAATATTAATAATCTGCATGTAAATAAATATTAAATTTATTTCAGGCTCTTGAATGTGATTTTGTTAGTGCCCATCTGCATGAATGGATTGATTTAATATTTGGTTATAAACAACAAGGATCAGCAGCAGTTGAAGCTGTCAATGTATTTCACCATCTATTCTATGAAGGAAATGTTGATATTTACAGTATTGATGACCCTCTCAAAAAGAATGCTACTATTGGATTCATCAATAATTTTGGTCAAATTCCTAAGCAGGTGCAATTCTTTATGTATTATGTTATTTTTTTATTTATTTTGATTTTACAGATAATGTAAATGAATTAAAAACATTTTTTTTTTTCAAGAATAAATATGAAAGTTTTGTATAAATAGGAAATTGTGCAAGTTAAAAATATACTAATAACACATTTATGTCATATCATATATTTAACTTTTTTTCAAATAATTTTATTAATAACATTTTGAATGTGAAGTTTCTTTAATATGTTACATTAACTGCAATTCTTATTGATTAATAACATTTTTATATTTATAAAAAAAAAATAAATATAAAAATTTTATTATACTTTTCTTTAAAAGTGATTTATAATGATCTAAGTAAAAAAAAAAAAAATGATACTCTTTTTAGTTCTATTTTAATAAATTTTTATTTTAATGGGGTTTTTTTAAACAAATTTTCAGCTCTTTAAAAAAGCTCATCCATGTAAGAAATTAACCAATCGCACTAGTGTCATTGATCCTGGACCTATAATGCCCGGATTAAGTTACAGCTTGGACAAGTTATTTTTCCATAATTTAGATAATTTGGAGCCATCAAAACATTCTGTGAAAGGTAAGAATTTTGATAAATTTATTCCTTAAATAGATATTGTGACATGGGGTTTAAGTAATAATACACTGTAACTTAAAATAAATAAAAGTTTTAAATTGATGACTACCATAATTTTCTACCTAAAATTTGCTTATTATCTATTAAATTGTCTTGGGAGTTTTTGTTGTAGAATCTGACATCCTGCTGAGGATAAAGGTTTTTAAAAAAAAAAATGTGCTTTCCTAGATCTGTTCATATATTTGAATGAAAAAGTTGAACAAGTGGCAAATCTCTCCATTTTTGTAGACATTAATATTACAAAAAGCATTGAATACCCTATGGAGTTTTGAGTGCCTATGGCTGGAAAACAAGTATATGTATGAAAAAGTAGACAAAATTATTTCATATCTGCAGAGATATTTCAGTGTGAAGTTAAAGGTTTATCATCCAGATTTTTATTTATTAATATAACATAAAACTGTTTGAAGGACTTGTATTCTTATTCCCGAACTCCAATTTTTCTGTATGATAGTTACTGCATTGAACCATTCCTCAGAATTTTTCAAACATTTAGTCGCTGTAATTTCAACACTGAGCACTTGAAGAGTTTATGTGATCTATTCATCAATGCAGAAGTCTTAAATTAGATCATATCAGTGTACAAACTTTTCATTGTTAACTTCAAAAAAGGTGAATAGATTGAAAGTCTTTTAGTGGAGACCTAATGTAGCCACAAATTTGATGTTGAATCACTGTTTGGAAAATAAAATCAAATATAAATTGTACCTATCAGAATTGTTAAGCAAAGTCTCCATAAGTACAAACTTGTTCAAACTGCTTCATGTATAGATATTTTCAAAATTTGGATACTCTAGTTAAATGTAAAGCTCATATGGTCACTTGCCTACAATTCTTTTTGGAGATGAAGCACTAAACATTCCTTCTGAAGCTGATAACAGCAGTTCATGGTAAAAAAAAAAAAAATGTGCAGAGATGTTTTGTCAAATTTCAACCACATCTATAATATGCTAGACTCCATCTCTAATCAGCTTTTAAGCAAGTTGAATGAATACCAAGATTTGTGGGTAGTTTTAAATTTTTCTAATATTCTCCCATAGGTCTCCACTAAAAGACTTTAATCTATTCACATTTTTGAAGTTAACAATGAAAACTTTGTACACTGATATAATCTAATTTAAGACTTCTGCATTGATCAATGTAGAAGCAGGGAGGTCAAAATTAAAAGCAGATTTTAAATTTATATTATTTTATAAGCTTCATAAAGAAAGTCTTGTTTGAGTAGAATGTGAAATAATATTTCTTACTCATGCAGAAAATCTTGTGTTGAAATTGATGATGAAATTATTGAGAGAAATCACGGAAATACAAAAACTCCTTTAAGAAAGAAAGAAAGCTCGGAGCAGTATTTATGAAGAACAAAGAAAAAGAAAAATAGCTGAAAAATTGGAGAAGGAGTGGCAAGAATTCAGAGAAACAAAAAGAAGTGTGAAAGAAAATGAGAAAGTAGTTTTGTTGAATGCGTAGCCTTTCATATCTGCACTGAATATTTTCTTCATCAAAGTATAATAAGGAAACCTTGTTCCAAACATTTTTCTTTCTATTCTGCAAATTTTATGTTCTATTGTTACATTGTATAACTGGAAGACAATTAATTATTTCCCTCAAGCAGCAGCTCAAATGAAATTTCACTTTATTTATTTATTTTTTATTTTTTTTCTTAATGATTGTATTGATAAATGTGAATAAACATGTTCATTTTTTCCCAGTGTATTAAAATTTGTTATTATTAATTTAGATCTAAAAGGACCAGTAGGACATATTGTTTTCCATGAAAAGACACTAATGGCTGTTGAGCAACACAAAATTCTTGTCCCACCACATTACTCTCGCTATGTGGCTTGGGGCTTTGCAGATCACAGTATTCGAATAGGCCTCTATGAAATGGAGAGGGCCCTTTTTGTATGGGAAGATACTCCTGCAGGTGAAATATTATGCTGTGCTTCTCCAAATGACAAAATTATCATTACTGCTGGTACTAATTCAGTATGTATATTTTTACTTATTAGGTATAAGTGATACTTAAATGCATACTATTATATTATACATGTATATGACCTAATTGTCATTCTAGTATTGAAACATGTCATGCCCCTAAACTATTTAAAAATTAAATAGTAATTTAACAATTCAAATTAATTTTTCAACAATATGAATGTAAGATTTTTTTAAAAAGAAATGAGATAGGTAATTAATGATGTTTTAACAAAAATAATAATATTAAGACAAAATTATTTGTGAAAGTTTTATCTCATCATTTAACATTTATTTTTTCTGAAATGTTAAAATTTTTTAAAAATTTGAACTGTCGATTTAATTATAATTTATATTTTAATAAATTCATTAATATATAACATATCTCTCTAATCATTAACATTCAGTAACAAATTTAGATAAGACAATGATGAATTTTTATTATAATAGAAATAAAAACAGCTACTATACTTTAAGAAAAGTAAAAGGGTTTCTAAATATACTTTCAACAAAGTTTTTTATCAAAAAGCAGCAATTTGTGGAATTTTTATCAAACATTAAATTTTTAATCTATAGATGGTGACAGTTTGGCAGTATGATAAAAAGAAGCTGACCATCAAAAAGAATCTGTATGGTCACACTGAGCCCATCACATGTCTGGCTGCGTCCCGTGCGTATAACTTAATTGTCAGTGGATCTCGGGATAGAACCTGCATCTTGTGGGATCTCAGCCGTCTAGTTTTCGTACGTCAGTTGCTCGGTCACCCTGCCCCTGTTGCAGCTATTGCAATAAATGAAGTTACGGTAAGTTATCTTCATACTTTATTAATGAGTTTTTTTTTCTATCATTTTCAGATTACAGGTAGCTCTTAATTTATAAATATTTTCTCACAAAATGTCCAGGAGTTTTTTTTATTCTTTGTTAGAAAAAAGTGGTGGAGGCATTGTCAATTTATGAATAATTTCAGTCTAAAAATTTATACTAAAAAGAAAATGAATTAACAGATCACAACAGATAACTATGTGATATAAATTAAATACCAAAATTTTAAAAAATGTAGAAAACAACTATTGCAATTTAATAATTATTTTTAATTTCACAATAAGGCATTTGCATAGTTTAAAATATAATCATAAAATTTTTGCTTACGTTAATATTAACTAATATACGAGTATTTCCCAAAACTTAAAAAAAAATAATAATACATTTTTTTTTTTTATTGTCGGGAATCTTTAAAAAACTTATTGTTGAATTGCATTTTAAATTATTTAATTGCTTCTACAAAATAGTTAATATTGAGAAATTGCATTCTATTTCTTTGTGCATTCTTATTTACAATTGCTATTTCTAATTCATATTTATTATATTTTTCTTTGGTCCTTTCATTAGTAATTATTTTATAAACATTTAAATGAATGAGATTAAGAATGTTTTAAAATTAAAATAAAAAAGTTTTTGTGATTTTCTTTTTATATTCATTTTATTTTGCCTTTAATGAACTAAATTAAATATTTATTAGTATTGGTCTTTTGACAATTTTGATCAATTAGAGAGGGATGCTAAACAATTTATTATTTTTACTTATGTGTAAAATATATTTTTTGTCTTTATTATTATTATAAATGATATTTTCTTGTTATGTTGTCAATTAATGTTTAGCAATTTACATTAAAAAAGCTAAATAATTGAAGGTTTTTTTATCTATTACATTTTTTTATCTTCTGCTATAGCTTATTTATTTTGTAATTCCAAGTTTTTGTAAGTGTATTGTGTGTGTTTTCCCTGTATTAAAATGTCACTAATCTTGTGATTCAATTAGTAAAAGATTGTATTAACAATATTACCTCTAGATTCCTTTTTCTTATTGCTGATTTTTATTAAATTAAACTTATCAGAATGTTGAAACTACTAAATTTTATTAAAGCTGGATAGTACCAGATATCACCTATTAAGTAAATAATTTGTTTATTTAAGTATTTCTGTCTTCATTATATATCCCAGTGATTAGTTATTTATATAATAAAAATATGTGAATTTTTATTTAAATTTGAAAATTTATGAAAATTTTTGGTTAAATAAAATGAATTTTACAAAAATATATAAACTAGGATTGAAAAAGTCGAGAATTAATAAAAATCTTCCACTTATGTGAAAAAGCATTTATGTGTGATACATTGCATAATATTCTGCTGTATCAGAAATTGAGGACTACTAATAACATGTATTGTTATATAATCAATGTAGGGTGACATAGCAACATGCGCTGGGACCCACTTATTCCTGTGGTCTATCAATGGTGACGAGATTGCTTCAGTCAACACTGCCACCGGTAGAGCGGACAGGACGCAACAGATTCTATGTGTAGCTTTTTCCTTTCTCAATGAATGGGATAATCAAAATGTTGTGATGACTGGTTCCAGCGATGGTGTAGTTCGTGTGAGTACTGTCTCATTATGTAATTTTAATGTTATTTCAGAGTGGATACTTTTTTTAATAAATTTAGATTGAGGCTGTATTAAGGGTTTGGATATGTGCAATCAAGTTTATGTACTTTATAGATTTTAGATGAACCACTTCATATTTTTAATTATGCCTAAAGAAAAATGAAAAAAGATGCAATTTTATTTATTTCAATTATGTTTTGTATTCAACAAATTGTATAGAAGATTTAAATATAAAAATTCTATAAATAATTTTAAAATTCATGATCAATATCTCTCTTAAAATTAATTATATCATTTTTGTGTTACATTATCCATATATCATTGTATAATCACTGTATTTGTGTATTGTTTCTTTTGTGATGTAATGTTGAAATGATAAATCATGTAAATTCCCTTATGTTATTATTTAAACTTGATAAACAGATAAAAAAATGTGGAAGATATTAAATGTTGTTTATTTATAAATTTATTACTTTGATTTAATTATCATTAACAACAGAATTTTCAACTGTATTGATGGTTTAATTAAAATATTAAAACAATTTTTATATAGATGTGGTCTGCAGACTATGTCCAAATACCTGAAGATACTAATTTTTCGATGGAAGATCAGAAAGACCCATCTTTAAATAAGAAGCCAGTTGTTAAAACACCTGAAAAAGAAGAAATGATAGTTGAGACTAAAGCTGCAGAGATTGTTCGTCGTATGAGCTTGGCTGGTTCTAAAGATATTGGTGAACTGATGCAGCGTAGTACTCTTTGTGCTACTGACAAGTCTCGTTTTACAAAGAGTGCTTCAGGGAGCTCATTATCGGAAGAAGAAAAAAAAAAGATGGTAAAAAAATCTTTTACACAAATTTACAGCTTAATAATATAATCAAATAAATTGTCATTTTCCAAAGCATCTTCTCATAATTATAATTTTTTTTTAAAAATTAGGTTACAAAATTTACTAGTAGGTAATGTAACCAATACAAGGCTGAAAATAAATGTTAAAATAATTAAATATTAAAATGATATATTACTATCTTATAAAAATTGTAAAAAAAGTTCATTTTTTAATTGATTTGTATTCCTCATTTTCTTAAATTTTATCTGTGTAAATATTTATTATTTTTCGTTTTTAAATATTGGTCAAAGGAAAAAAAAATCCTAATTTTAAAACTATCAAACTAACTTGTATATATGTAGGATTAGTGTATCAACATCCTTAAGGTTAATTTAGTTGAAATCTAGAAATTTCATTAATGGAAATATTATGCATTATTCAAAAAAATTATCTTAAAAATATTATGCATTAATAATCTTATTTATTAATAATCAACAGATGAGGAATTTGAAGATTTAGAAGAAGATGTTAAAGCACAAGAAGCAGAAATGAAATCACCTAGCAATTTCAAAGAGATTCCTAAAGACAGTCTCATGCCAACTTCCCAAATCCAACATTCAAAAACAGTCTCTGGTTTTCACAGCAGTGAAATTGAAATTAATTCCAAAGATACTTCTAAAAACAAGAAACTTGTACATTCTGAAAACTTTGAATGCCCACCAGAGCAACAGGGCAATCTCCAGAGATGTAGTACTGTGGGGCCTGAAGTAACTGTAAAAAATGAAGAAGTTCCAGAAGCCGGCAGTAGCAAGATGAGGCTTAGTAAATCAGATACCTCTCTCACGGATTCATTTGTGATGGTCTCGGAGAATGAAGGGCTAGAAGGAGAAAGAATGCCAGATGGTTCTGTGTCACGAATTAAGAAAAAGAAGAAAATTCTTAAGGATGGTAAGACTTTTTAATTTTTTTTTTTTCACTGATTATTAAATGTTATGCTTCCATTAATTTGTTATAAAATGTGTATATAAATACAATTAAAATATAGGAATCATTTGATAAATAGGCTTTTGTGTATGGAGAAATAAAGAAAATAGATTGTATTTTACATTTGTCTTTTGCATATGGCATTAGAAATCTTACATTCTCGACATAGTGACTTTAAATTTCATTATTCTATGGTCCACGAATTATTCTATGGCCTATTCGTGGGCCCACGAAACAGAACACTTTGCATCGGGCATTGATTTCTCCCATGTGTTTCCTTCTGCTTCACAATCCACTAAGATAGTTTTACAGAAAAGAATTACGAAGTTAATATATCTCTAAAATTATTGTTTAAAAAGACATTGAGAATCTATAATAAAAAAACCTTTTCTATCTGTTAATTAATTAACAATTGTCCTATATTTTAGTGTTCATATTTATGTGGAAGGGATAATTTAAATAATTAAAATCTATTTCATAAAATTTCTAAATATATTTATTTAAGATAACTTTAGGACAAGAATATTTAATTAATTATTTTATACATAATTTGTTATTTTTTGTTAATCACTTAACAGGTTTCAAGTGGCACTGCCAACTAGTATTTCGAAGTAAACTGACAATGCATACTGCCTTCGATAGATCAGATAATACTGAACCAGCTGCTGTTACAGCCCTTGCTGTGTCTAGGTAAATATTACTTCCTAATATCTAATTTATTATTTCTTATTAAAATCATATGTAACCCAACTAAAAATAGTCAATAGTTCAAAGATTATATGTCTATATTATTAGTTAATAATTGATATTTTTTACTATTAACTAATAATTAATAGCTTTTAATTATTATTTGCAGAACTGTATAAATACATTTATTTACAATTAAAATGAATATGATTTTGTTTGTTTCATTGCTTCATAATTGAGGCATAAATCATATGATTAATTAATGAGTATACCAGTTCATTAACACATCATCAGGAACTGAAGAAAATATAAGTGTTTATTATTCAGCAAATGCAGCATATAAAATAATGAATTAATTTGTTGTGCAATAATGTTGTTGCCACAGTTCGATTGTGTAGAAGGGGTTTTCTTGCTTTTTCTGTATAACATTTTACTTCTAAAAAAAGCTTATAAAATTTTCACCATGATAGAGTTTATACTATAAATTCATTGATATTTTTTTAAAGGAATGAAGTGAAGTATAATCTAAAATAATAGAACAAATTTGTCTATATTATTATTATATATGTCTGAAATTGTATTTTTAAAAATAAAATCAGTTACAACATGCGAAGATTAAGAATACAGAACTTAATGAAAAATTTTTTTTAGTTTATTATTTGAACAATGGTTTGATGTTCTATAAATATTTTTTTTACCTGTTCTTTTATCAGCTTTACAATAATGTAAAAACAATAAATAACAAAAATATTTAACTGTAAGGTTAGTTAGCTTTGAATAATAACTTTTATACTTGTAACTTCAAATGTTATTATTTTGGCAAAACGAAAACTTAATTTTTAATTTATGTACTAAATATTACAAAAATTATAAACTTGGATGTTACATAATTTTAAGAGTATATGATAGAATAATTTTATTAGTCAAAGATTAAAGTATACTAAAAGGATGGTTGTGTGTCCAAAACTTCCATGTTATACACTCTCATTATATTTAATTCATGTCTGAAATGTATATATGAAGTGTGCAGGTTGGACAACCATATTGTAACTGGGTGTGATTGGATTCAGATATTTGAGCACAGATTGGGAAAACTCATAGCTTTATTTTCACATGCACAAACATCATACGCATACAATATTTAGCACATTTAAAGACAGATAATTATAGATTCATGGAAAGACTCTTCTTCTAGGTCAAAAACTCGAACTCAGAATAAGAGAGTCTACTGCACTGATTTGGTTTGTCGCTCTATGGTCCATTTCTAAGCCGAAATTTGGCAACCCATATGGTGCGCGAAACATACTTCCCCCTCTGAATAAAAGTCTCAAGGGCGACTGGCCATTTTCTGACACCACAGGGTGTAGGAAAAAGCACTGTGACATATGCTTAAAAATTCATGTTTTCTGTCTGAACTGGTAAAATACAACATACTGAACAAACCATATGATACTTCCTTTCAGATTTTATGTTTAAACAGAAGAATTCCTATTTTTTTCATATATTGTTTACAAAAATTCTGGCATTGTTCACAAAATTTCAGTGTACACATAATCACCTATAATGTACTGTATTAATTTTCATAATATAATTAACAAAGAAATTTTGTAAAATTAACTATTTTTTGGTTACTTATTCTTTTTTTTTTTTTTTTATGTATTATATGGCAAAATATTTTTACTGTTAAATTTTTCATTACAGGGATCACAAGACTGTGTATGTAGGGGATGCCAGGGGTCGTGTATTCAGCTGGAGTGTAACAGACAAGCCTGGCCGTGGAATTGCTGACCACTGGGTCAGAGATGAAGGAGGGGGAGACAGTTGTACCATTTGCAGAGTTCGCTTCTCCTTCGCAGAACGTCGACATCATTGCCGTAATTGTGGACAACTTTTCTGTTCCAGGTAATTAAAAGAAAGATGCAATTGTGATTTGTTTGATATGAAGCAAGGATGTACAAACTGCTTGAGGTTAAGGAACACATTTGATTTCAATTGCTGTGATTTACAGAAAGTTTTCAAAGGTGGGAGCTTTTGTATGTTTGTTTGCAAACCTTAGTACAAATGCGTACAAAGAATTTGAAGGAAGTTTTTAATATTTTAATTAAAAAAATTTATTAATTTCTGGGCCTTTGTATGTCTGTTTTGCACATCTTAGTACTAATGCATTACAAAGAACTTGAAGGAAGTTTTTAATATTTTAATTCAAAAATTTATTTTAAAATGTGTTAATTCATTTATAATCAATTACAGGTTTTTTGATAACTGTACTTGTACTTTATTAATAACTTTTATAGGTATTACAGAAAAACTTTTCTACCTTATATGTGTAGAATAATACATACAGATGTATAAAATTGTCAAAATTTTTGTTTCTTAAATTAATTTTTAAAAATTGCATCAACAATTTAGTACATAATAAAATGTTATGAGTCATAGATTAAAGCTGATCATAGTGAGCCAGCATAAAAAAATTACATTTGATGTTTTAAATTTCAGTAAAAAAAACATTATTCAATTTTTTATACTCATAAGTCATCAAATATATGAAATTGTAACATACAAACATTTCAGTAATTGTACAAATTGATGATTTTATCTCTTTCTTTATATTTTTTACTGGCTTAAAGGGATGTAAAATTCCAATATTTGAGAAGTGCAACATATCAGACAGATAAGACTTCCAAAAAATCCGAAGCTGCAAGAACGATCAAGAAAAATAGTTAGCCTTTGAAAGATACAAATGTATTAATAAATTCATCTTTTACTGAAATGTGTCCAATTCCGTAATGAGTGTATTTATTAATATACATTAAATAAAAGATTATTTTACTATCTATATATTAAATATGAAATAAATTTTAAGATTCTATTATAATTTTCTTCTTTAAATTAATGCATATATTAATAAATTAGCTTCATATTAAATTAACTATAGCATATGAAATGATTGAGTTTAAATTAATTTTGTATTCATTCATTATTCATACCACTTTATTTCATACAAATCATGCGATTGCTAAATAGTATAAATTAATTAGTTTATGCCTTGAAATCTGAATATGAACTTAAGTATGTTGCTACGAAACTATCCTGAAGCTGCACGAAAATCTTTTTTTATTTTCCACCTCTGAAATAGACTATATCTATATTTATAAAAATTGTTGACTTTATATGTTCTTTTTTATTTCATTTTTTCTATTGCCTTTCTTGTAACTTTTGTTTGTCAATTCAGCAGTTCCTTGACAGCATATTATTCCAAAGAGAACTCTAATTGAATTTTCTATTCAGATTCAATATTTTGTACTTATCTTAAATAAATTTTTCTCTTCTGGTAGAATGTGATTGATTCATCATTGTAGCAGTCAGAATAAAAATATTCTGCAGAAATAGTACATACATATGAAAAAAAACAAAATTTGCCGTACACAAAAAAATTAATGTAACAAGACTTTTTTTTTATAAGGAAAATTTTAAAAAATAATAATACATAAATGAAAAGAAGAAAGTATGTTTTTCAGTAGAAAATACTTATTAATTTTGCTGTAGTAATTATAATGTTTGTATTGTAATAAATTTTTTTTTTTTTAATTTTAAAAGTATATTTTGTGATGAATTACTTGCACTTGGCTTTAACTACAAATGAGCTTTGTTTCAACTATGCCACCAGTTCACATTTTGGTATTCAAACCTTTTTTTTTTTTTTCTCAAAATTGAGAAGTGCGTTTACCATTTCAGCCTGTCAACATTCTATTTGTAATATAAATTTCAAACAATTCAATGAAGGCCAGTTTGTGACTTCTCCTAGTTAGATATAAATTATTTTTGCAACATCAAAAAGAATTAATAAACCATGATTTAAAAGTAAATCTGATTAATAAAATACAGTTGTAAAAATTAAAATTAACTTGATTTTTTGTGATTTTAATTGAAAACATTTACTTTTTTTCAGGTGCAGTCGATTTGAATCTGAAATCAACAGGCTTCGAATTCCAAATCCTGTTAGAGTCTGTCAAGGTTGCTATAACTTATTGAAAACACAACAAGAAGGATCTGTAGCTTCTTAATGACAACTAGACATTTATAGTGAATATATAAATATATATATATATATATAACAGAAAACTATTTTGTTTCATAGCATATTTTTTTTATTTTCCACCATTGGAAATTGTGCTTTCTTCTACGACCATATCCTAAGAACAGGTTGATAAATGTGTTTATAAGATTATATATTTCTCATTGTTAATGCAATACATTACTTAGTGGCTAGAAAAGTCACTCCATTGTAATGAATGTGTCTCGGTTTTTCTATTGTCACAAATAGCTTATTAAAAAAGTTGATAGATGATTACAGTTCTCCAAAGTGCTGAAACAATGACCGACAAGATTAATTCCCACATAAGAGTTTTAGATTGGATGGCAGCTTAGCAATTTCTATTCTCCTTTAAAGGTGTAAAATTTCTAGTGTAAATCATTTTTTATAACATAACATAGCTGTGATTTATTTCGATTCCAAAGAATTTGTAATCAGAGCAACATTCAATTTATTTTTAATACAGTTGTTGGAAGTACTTGTTTAGAAAAACTCTGTCATGTGTGTAAGTATTTTTTTTTTTTTTTAATTTTATATCAAATATTAATTTATTAATAATAATTTAGAGTTTTAATCTGTAAGAAGTTTTAAAATAAATATCATGAAGTATACTATGAGATACGAGAATTTTTTATGTATGTATTTTACCAATTCACTTATTGTATTAACAATTTGATTTTAAAATTTATAATAATTTGAATCTTTAATGAAATGAATTCAGAGATTGTAGAGAAACTTAAATTTATTTTGTATATTGAATATGCAAGCTAATTTTTATTTGTTATTATTTATAGTATTATAAAGTTATATAAATTAATTGTAAAATGTATATAGTGTGTAATTGTATTTGGGTTTTATGTATATATGCTTATATTTATTTATTTGTTTCTTAATTATGTACAAAACAAGTGCTTCGTAAGACTTGTGCGAGATTTATTTTTAGATCTCAAGGGGGAAAAAAATCATGACATTTTATAGAGGTTTGTCTCATAGACGAAACCTATACATCACCATCATAATTTTCTAGTTCGTATGGCTTAAGTGTATGTAAAGTTATTTCATATAACATAATCATGTGTATACGATAATTAAGTGTTGCAATTGTGTAAAAGTGTAAATATGATACACTGTAGAATATTATTTGATTGAAAAGACTCATTTAATTCAAAAAATAAAAATATGTGATTAATATTTTTGTTTATTATTATTTAATTTTGTGCATTATGTTTCATATAATAAATCTGTTAAATACATAAAGTTATATTCACTTAATATCAAACTTTTCTTTCATTTCTTACGTACAACATTCTTATTGCCTACAAAAAAACTCTAACTTATTTACTATCTTTACTCTAATTATTCATGTTAATTCTGGTGAGCGTGTAAGAAATTATTTATCCATTGAGTAAGAGGAATATTTAAATGTATAATTGATTACAATACTTTACAAACAATGATAAACGTTTTTATATCTATGATTCAATAACAGGTCACTTATGGCATTAGAAATTATTTAAAATTTTTTTCATTCTTTGCTTCCTAATTTATTTATTTTTTTTTGCATGTATACATCCTAATAAAGAGAAAATTGTGTTTCTTGAGGCACAGTATTAGATTTGGAGGCAACATAATTTAACTATTCTCCCCACTGCCGGATCCTTTCTATTTTAAAAAAGAAATAGATAATAGGTTTTTTTTTTTATTGCTGATTACATTTATAGAAACTTAATTTTAAATATAAGTCACACCAATAAGCAGAAGACATAAATTAATATATTCTGTCCCATTCACACAGAACAGCAGTTTCTTAATGTTTAACTACTGGGAGCATAAGTGAAGATCAATCCTTCATCTTAACGTGTTCATTTGGATTCATGTCTTAGGAAATGCTGGCTAATCCATTGGAGGGCATTAGTGCTGAATACTCGTCCTAATTTTTTGATGTTGCATTTGTAAAATCTTGTTTTTAATCATTAGTTTATATATCTGGTATAGATTCTTTAATCTGGAAATTACCTTCTTCCACTGTTCCAGTTGATTTTCCTTGACTGCAATCAATTTGGTGTACTCCACTTCTAAATGATAAATTTCCTTCAATAGTATCTAAATCAGGAGTGGCCAGCCCACCTTGAACATTTTTCCAGAACGTGAGATTTATCACACTTTTACAAAATATATTTATTTTATAATAGCCAAACTAGTGAAAACCAATGTATTAAAAACATGCATTATGTGTGCATCCATATATTCAGAAATTAACTATCGAAATGATGAGAAAAAATTAACTTTGATTTTTAAAATAATATTCTTGCAAATATATGACAGATATTGCCTGTTTTATTTATGAGTTCACAGAATAATTAAGTTATATTCTACGAACTCATAATTCGTGACACAGTGACCATTCATAGAAACACGCAATTGATAGCACATCAAACCAGACTCAGTTCAAGTTGTTAGCACTTTTAGTTCAATTTACACCTTTTTTTTTTTTTTTTTTTTTTTTTAAAAATGAAATTGTCCAAATACAAAACACTTTCAAACATAATGGACTCTAACCTGCAACACCGATTATGATGTGTAAATACCTAAATTGAGATCAATTTTTTAAAAGCTAAGTGAAAGAGTAGAGATACAAATATCGCACTAATAAAATAAATATTTTTTAATAATTTCATTTTTTTATTTTGTTCATTTTTTTTTTATATTTCATTTTTAGTGTTACATATTTATTTACAATGTGTGTTTAGTATCATTATATTATCTATGTTTATATATAAAAATAATTGTAAACACAAAAGTAATAACTCATTATGTTTCAATTTTTCACGTCAAAAAAATGTCTATAGTCTAGTCTAAATCTAATATAGGGATATATGTATAATGCCCATTGAATTATGATGCATTTCAAAGTGGCCTGCAAGATCATTTGTGTTGAAATTTAAACGACAGGAAGAAGGTGCTGTGATATGCAAATGATTAGCTTTTCAGCGCATTCAGACAAAGGAGGCGCCGTTAGCGATACCTACAATGTGTTTGAATGGGGAAATTATTCAGCCAGTTTCTCATTCACAAATTGCATTTCAACGTTGTTGCCTGGTGAAAAGTTGTGATGCCTCGTGTAAAAGAAGCAAAAATGCGTAATAGAACGTTTCCGACTTTGATAAAGGTCGAATTGTAGCGTACCTGGATTGCGGTTTATCGTATCGCAGTATTGCTGCTCGCATCGGTCGAGATCCAATGACTGTCAGCAGAATACGGAATCGATGGGTTCAGGACGGTAATACGGAACGTCGTGCTGGATCTCAACAGCCCCCTATCATTAGCAGCCGAGAAGACAGGCATGTTACCAGCATGGCCTTAATGGATCATGCAGCCACTCACGAGCCCTGAGTCAAGAATTGGGGTCGTTTGCAAGACAAGTGTCTGCACGAACAGTTCGACGCGTTTGTAGCAGCATGGACTCTCAACTCGGAGAGCATGGCTGCGGCTACCCTTGACTTTACATCACAGACAAAAATTTTTCAATGCTGTGATCAACGACGAACCTGGGCTCAAGAATGACGAGACGTCATTTTTTCAGATGAATCCAGGTTCTGTTTACAGCATCAAGATGGCCGCATCCGTGTTTAGCGGCATCGTGGTGAACGAACGTTGGCAGCGTGCATTCGTCATCGTCATACTGGCCCAACACCTGGGTAATGGTATGGGGTGCTATTGGATACACGTCTCGGTCACCTCTTGTTCGCATTGACGGAACTTTGAACAGTGCATGTTACATTACTGGTGTGTTACGACCCGTGGCTCTACCCTTTATTCAAACCCTGCGAAACCCCACGTTTCAGCAGGATAATGCACGACCGCATATTGCCGGTATTGTACGGACCTTCCTTGATATGGAAAATGCTCGGCTATTGCCCTGGCCTGCACATTCACCAGATCTCTCGCCAATAGCAAACGTCTGGTCCATGGTTGCCGCACGACTGGCTTGGCACCATACGCCAATCACTACACTTGATGAGTTGTGGCATCGTATTGAAGCTGCATGGGCATCTGTACCTGTGCATGCCATCCAATCTCTGTTTGACTCAATGCCCAGGCGTATAAGTGCTGTTATTACTGCCAGAGGTGGTTGTTCTGGGTACTGATTTCTCAGGATCTATGCACCCAAATTTCTTGAAAATTTGATCACTTGTTATTTCAGTATAATATATTTGTCCAATAAATATCATTTTTTTATCTGCATTTCTTCCTGGTGTAGCAATTTTAATGGCCAATAGTTTAAGAACATAACCAAATGTTTAGTCCTTTTAGGTTTTAGAGAAGTGTTTTACCTCGCCGAGTGCTCTTTCTTCGAAGATTCTCCTTTTTTGCAGCATCATTACGCTAGTCGTTTTAGGTTTTTGCAAATCAGTGTTTTAAGCGCTGTGTTTCTGTAGCCTTAACACCATCGTTAGTGAAATTTTATGAGGCAGAAAGCATGGCGGAAAGTAATTTTTAGTATTAGTTCTTCAATTTCGTTGACATTGTCATCAATTGTTTCAAACTGAGCATAACTCTTCGTTCATCTTTTGTTTCCATTTCCATATTTTCATCTTCGCCAAGCAGGTGACTTCATTATTTAAAAAGGGTTGTAACTCTTAGAGTCCTGATCCCCAAGCTCTTGCAATTCATTAAGCAGCATCCTTTACAATGATATGTTTTAATTATGTCATCGTGTTACTGATCTTGCCAATCTCGTTAATTAATGTGGCTTTTTTAATCCGATAAGTGAAGGTAAAAACAAGACTTAACTGTATTTAATACGCTTTTATTAGTTTCACCTCTATGTTTGTTTGTTTCTAACTGACTCTTTGGGCTCGATTTTGCCCTACTTTGCGATCGAATTTAATTTAAACGTTGTAGACTTATCAAAGACCGACGACACTAAAATATTTTGCTAAGTTTATTATCTCATCATGATTAGGATCGCCAGGATTAGTGATTTTATTTTAACTTATGAAGAGCAATTTAGCCCATGTAGAATGAAAGTACCTAAGACATTCAAACCAACGTGGGACAGCGGCACAGCGAATAACGCGCCTGACTACGGATCAGGAGATTCCCTGTTCGAATCCTGGCTGGCTCGACGCATTCGCATTTAGCCTTTGTTTTACTCACAATTAAATTATTGTAAGAACTATAGTTCCAGTCCTCCGTACCGGGACCTCATTTAAATATTATAGTTAAAAAACACGCTTTTAGAATTAATCAAACTAAAAAGTACAAAATAATTGTTAACATAAGAATAAAATGACTGACGAGAAAATGAATGTCACTGTTCTAAAAGCGTCGGGTGCTTTGTACGACATTTTTAAACTAACATTTCGGAATGAAACTAGTGAAAAATTATAACGCTTGATATCGAGCACCCCACGCTTTTAGAACAGCGACATTCATTTTCTCGTCAGTCATTTTATTCTTATGTTAACAATTATTTTTTACTTTTTAGTTTGATTAACTATAAAAGCGTGTTTTTAGTTTTTTTAAAATATAATTTTTTTTTTTTTACATAGCATAGTAAAAAAACTATCACATCATTCAACCTATGGAGGAAAAAGCGTTATGCGTTTTGTCAGATACCGAATTGTATGTATTCTTCTGCCGACTTCCAGCAATGTATTCTACACTCATGTCCATAAATTAAGGATAATGAAGTTCAGGCAAAGAAAGAGACAGAAGCAAAACAAATTTGACTTATTAGTAAAGTCTATTTATTAAACAAAAGGTAAAGAGCAAAAACGATATTATATGTTTGACATAATTAATAAAAATTGCGATTTTTACTCCCTGGCGCAAATTTCAAAAAGAACCTTTTACAAAAAACAGCATAACATGGTTAGTATGATGGTTAATATGGAGTATGTCTCCCGGACGATGCAATACAGGCCTTACAACGCCTAGGCATGCTGAGTATCAAATTATCAATCTGATCTTGGGGAATATTACACCACTCATCAAGCAATGCCCTCCGAAGTTCCGGTCGACAGGTGGGAGGGGTTGACGGGCTGCAATTCGTCGGCCAAGCATATCCTACACATGCTCTATTGGATTCAAGTCCGGTGAGTATGCTGGCCAATCCATACGGGTGATATCCTCCAATTGAAGGCAATCGTCTACAATGTTTGCACGGTGAGGACGGGCGTTGTCATCCATAAACAGAAATTCAGCTCCCATGGCGCCCCGAAACAAACGTACATGTTGTTCCAGAATGACATCCCGATAGATGTGGCCTGTCATCGTTACACTCTGAGCATGCAGGTCAGTTCTGGAACCAAGAATAATTCCTCAACAAACGAGCCATCCTGCACCACCGTAACGGTGTCGTTCAATGGTGTTCTCTTGGTGGTAACGAGCACCTGGCGCTCTCCATATGAAAGTCCGGCCAGAATCAGACTGCAAACTAAACCTGGACTCGTCGGAAAACATCACACAAGACCACTGTTGCGGTGTCCACAATGCATGCTCTCTATTCCAGGTTATTCCAGGTTAACTCGCAGGCGACTCACTGTCGTGAGTTGCGGTAAGTGGAACACATCTGACAGGCCTACGAACATATAGACCAATGTGCCCTAATCGTCTATACACGGTCTGCCTTGAAACTGTCGTACCGGTAGCTGAAGAGAGCTGACGAGACAGGTCTGATGCTGTGCTACGTCTGTTTCTTTTGGCAGTAACTGCTAAATACCGGTCCTCATTCGGCGTTGTAACTCGGGGTGACCTGTGCTGTAACATCTACTCACATTACCATCATCTTGGAATCGTTGCCAAAGCCTGGAGATGACACTCTGGGCGATTCCAAGTTCCTCGGATACTTCCAGCTGGGTACGTCCACATTCCAGTCGTCCGATAATTCTACCACGTAAAAAATCATCCAAATGCTTCCTTTGTGCCATAACTATGCGGTTATTGCACTGAAAGGCTTTTAAAGCGCTTGTGAACAATTTTAATTCTTTGCCACCATTCCTTAAATACGCCTCTCTTACACTCTCGTCATTGTGACGTACTATCTGCGACATCTGGTGGTTTCCTGTAATTTGCATATTCTTCTTCAAGATGTGTGTGATAATTCTACAGGTGAAATTTTTATTGTAGAGTTCAATTTCTGTGTGATTCGGAATTATCCTTAATTTATGAACATGAGTGTACTATAATATGTTTCAAGAAAGGCAACGAAAAGTAAACAGGGAGTATAAAGAAGAGTAACAGTTTAAATTATTGCGAAAAATTGGAAAAATATTTCTCAATTACTAGATACTTGATTTCATAAAAATATTTTAATGTTTAAATTAAATTACCAAGATAGAACATAATATCGAAATTCTTCAAAATTAATTTTGATAATACATAGCAAATAAAGCACCATGTAAATAATTGCAACTGTATTAAGTAATGGAAACAATATTTCCTCTTTTAATGTAAATTTAATATTTATACATTTGTTGGAATGAAACATAATTGGTATAGCAATTTAAAATTTTAAAGTTTCCCCTGATAAACTTATAAATTCTAGAATTTGTTCGAAAAAAAAAATAATAATAATGGGATCCCGGATAACGATCCTTGTTTCAGTATCTGAAGAACTCTTTATTTCCTAAAATGTTGTCTGATTCATAGTTTTAAAATATTTTTATCACCTAAAACTCAAATAATCTCTCCACTTAGAAATACTTAAGCCCGGAACAGGATTTAGATGAAAAGAGACCCTAGTCCAGTTATCTCCAAACTACGGCTTCGGGCCAAATCGAACCCGCGACAGCGAATAGTTTATTGTTGCTGTAATAAGTTGGATAAAAAAACACAGAATGATAATAACTCGGTTTTATTGACTTGCTAGGTAAAGCATAATACGCAGAAAATTTAACTTAAGCATAACAACTAACAAATAATTGAAATGAATCCCACTAACATTGTAAACTAGTGAACATCCCGCGGTTACCCTCGGTAGTTATGTTGGTGCAAAGAGTATCGCATATGTATGTATGTCGATGTTTGGAATGTATATATCCTGAATCAAACGTATGATTTTTATCCTGAGAATCCCCCAGGAACGGAACAGATAACATAATGGCAGAAAAATTAAAACGGTTTTGGCCCTTGGTACTTACTGGAGTAAACAGTATGGCCCTAAGGCTAGAAAGTTTGAAGACCCCTGCCCCAGGCTATTCCTCTTATGAGGCCTTTCACCTCCCATTTTTAAGTTTGTAAATTACTTATTATGTTTGTTTATTATTCATATGTGTTGAATTTCACCTTATTTTTTATTGTGTTTTAGTGTTTACTGTTTTTAGAATAGTGTAATTCTAATTTTGCTAACAATTTGAATATAAGCCCCATCTTGATCTTGAGGCCCTAGGCTGAAGCCTAGTTAGCTTATAGGAAAATCCGGTCCTGCTTAAGCCCACCATACGATCATTTATAATCTCTAGCAATCCTATTACAATCTGTAAAGTATTTAATTAAAAATTTCAATCTTATATTACTATTTAATACTTAACTATTACTAACTAATCCTTTCATTGTTAGACCTGACGACCTTGACCTAATATATGTTAGGAAAGAACAAGACAGACCTAAAAAGTTTTAAAAAAAATAATAATAAAAAAGATCTAACAAAAAAAAATTTTTTAGATCTATCCTTGCAAGGCCTGTCATGTCAGCTAATAAATTTCTATAAAAGGTTCTGGAAATTCTTAAGTCAAAACGTAAGAGTGTAACTATCTTTAAAGCATTACTTCTTTAATTTCCTCATCAATCAAAGCTGTTTCTTGCTGTACATCACGATGCAATTTTTTTTTTGCTTTGCAATTCCTTTAGCTGCTCAGCTCCCCTTCAAATTTTTCATTACATTTTTTTTTCTTCTTTTCTGAGGTTCATATATATATATATATATATATATATTTTCTAGCTTCAACAAACTGGAAGTGAGATCTCGCTTAGCTGTACATTGTTTTTGTGATTTTGGTGTTAAACCCTTTGCACTCGAATTTTTTTTTTCATTCGTATTACCAGCAACTCGAAACGATTTTAGTGAAAAGATCATATTCACATGTAAAGTTTGATATACGCATTAAAAAAACGCATTATTTTTATATTGTTTTGCATTGTCTCCGTAGCGGAGCCCTCGAGCTTGAAGACAAATTTTAAATGGCTGCACTCCGGAGCCCTCGAGTGCAAAAAGGTTAAAATGCCTCGGGCTGCTAGTACTCAGCATAACAAGGCTTTCATCAAACTGATTCTTCACCAAGCATTCTGAATTTATAGAAAAACCCCTTTTAACAAAGGCATTTCCATGAGAAAGTTTTAAAATCAGCCGAACAAGTTGCTGCAAATCAGACTTTCTAGCAATGTTTGACCAGTAGTCATCTAATATTTCACTTTGTATGCAATCATACTGGCTTGGATTGAAGAAGTATCCAACTTCTCTAACATTTTCATATATCTTCTCCCCCTTAATGCTAGATATCCAATTGTTTGATATTAATATTATACTCAGGGGCAATCGTTTGAGAGGCAATCGCTACTTTAAAGTAGTAAAATGCAACTGCTGGGTCAGGCATAATATCAGTTTCGTTAAAGGGAAATTTAACGCAGTAAGTTCTAATGTTTTTCAGCATAATTTTTAAATGCATTCACACAATCCTTTCGAAATAAATTTAATGCTTCAATAGATTCATATTCTTTAATTTTTTTAAAATAGATCTTTGACTGCAAAGGGGCTTAAATTTACACTTTTGTAGGGCAATTAATTATCTTTCTGCATTGCATACATTTTCTGTAAATTGGAGCAATTGTCTTTCGAAACAGTAGGCTTGATAAACTTTTGCGTGACTCACTGCAGTAAGAAAATAAAAGATGAGTACAAAAGGAAGCCATAGGGGTGTCACTCTTGAAATAAGTTAGAAATTATTCAATTCAGGAAACTATAGACAAAAAAGGCTGTTTTTGAACTTAATATCTTTTATGCACTTTGAAATTAGAAGGAAATTCTTAAATTTAATATAGGATCTTTTAAGAGATGACGACAAACTCAGTAATGTGCAATAGAATTTCCAAGGGCCTAAGTGGCCGAGTGTCTAGAATCAGTGCCACAGGTTTCAGGTTCGAGTCCTGGAGGTGCCGTGGATGTTTGTAGTGGTTTGGAATCTACTTTCAAGCCGCACGTCCCGGTCTCATATGACTGTGATCGAGCATCATGCTGCCACGTCAGACTTCTACCTATGGGTGCTCCATCACAACAGAAGCTGGTCCCTTTCATTCCATCCATGAGTAGATTACTCATGAGATGCCCGTCCACACTGTAGAACATTGAGGATTAAACAAACACAACAACACAGAATTTGCAAAGCTCTTTCTGCAAACTGCTGTGTTTTCGATTGATGAACAGCAGAAAAGTTTCGCAACTTGTAATACATGTAATCAGCGATTCGTGCTGGAACATCCTTAAATAAATAATATGAGCTTCTAAAAAATTCTATTGTTTCCTACCCCCGTTTCATTGATTCCAGCATTAAGGCGCAATGAACTGTATACAATCCACAGATTCCAATGTCTAAATACATCTGATGCCAATTTTTTCCTTTCAAAATTCTAAATTAACATAGGGCCTATCCATATATACAGTCTGGTAAAAACTTTAAGGCCAGTAGACATTTTTTGAGAAAATGGAAACATTTAAACTGGTTAATCAAAATACTATTTGATTGATAATTATGGAGACTTAAATAAAAGTAAAAAAAGTAGAAAAATTAATTTTCAAATATTTTATTATTAGAAAAATATTACAGAGCACACAGATGAATATTTGAGCCTGAGTAAAAACTTTAAGGCCAACATAGAAAATATCATATAAGAAAAAAATTACAAATTCTTGAAGGTTGTGTGGAGCCATTACTTCGAATTACTTCAAATATTCTTGTTTTCATGGATGAAACGAGTTTTTGACAAAGGAGTGGGGTCGGTTTTAAACCATTCATCTTCGATAGTAGATTTCAGCTCTGTTGTTGATGTAAAATGTCTCCCATTTGCATAAACTCTTCTTGCTGAAAGTCAGCTCAAAGGTTCTCGTTTGGGTTGAGGTCAGGTGATCTAGCTGGCCATTTCACAGTTTCAACATTGTTGACTTGGAACTAATTTTTGTGCTGTTACTCGAATGGATCGGTGCATTGTCTTGCTGATATTTCCCATTTTCTCCAGCAAGACATTCATCCTTTAAAAAAGATGATTTGTTAGGACATTTTGGTATCCTTGGCCAATTATTCCACCTGGAAACGAAATGCATTGAGCCCACACCATTGTAAGAAAAAACAGCCCCAAGTCATGACAGACCCTCCACTCCTTAATTGGCGCTTGGAGAATATTTCTTTCATTTCTTATATCATGCCAGTAGAAATTCCAGCCCTCTGGTCCATCCAAATTCCATTTTTTTCGTCAGAAAAAAATTTCAATATTGGTTGTCCCAGGTCATGACTTTCTGGCCAAAGTTCAAACGCTCTATTTTGTGTCTCTGCAGTAACTGAGGCTTAGTCAATTTTTGCTGTATAAGCGTACCTTCCAGACCTTCTAATTGTGTTATAAATCGTTTGACAAACTTTTAAACCTGTCGTCGGAATCAGTTTCCTGGT